>WURV02197681.1:0-11883 GCA_011762755.2 Epimenia babai
AACTGAACACTTTTTACGGCATATTTGTGGTTAATTTGTAGACTTAGATATGTGAGACAGTTATTTAATAAAAGAGCGGGCTCCACACGTGTATTTAATCATACACACTAATAATCTTTGCTGAGCATTTTCGATATATAACGTATTTTCCCCCGTAGTTTCCGTGTGCATTACATACTGTACACACGGACGCATGGCATTGCTATGACAGAGGTTCCGGAATTGGGTCAGTGGGCGGGGCGTCGTGGAAAGGTCCATTAGATGCTATTTCTTATTAATTTATTTGTATTAAATAAACAACACCGTTGTCCATTCCACTACCATAAAGCTACTGCCACTACTCATCATCAGACGATGAATGTAGGAATTGCCACGCAGGTATATACAGAGGTGAATACAGCACCACTGTCCAATAAGGGCATCTGTTATCGCTACATTTTCTGTGCATTTCTTTCAAGCTATAAATTTATTGAAATTCGTACATCGGAAAACCTAAAATTAACATTCTTACAATTAATTGAGATTACATTGCCGCAAGAAACTGTGAAAACGAAACCAGAGAACACGTTTGGTCGACTCCCAAAGTAATCATCAATAATGTCACCTTGTATTTAATCAGGCTCGGTAATGATTAATGCAATCATTAATAAAGCGTGCGAACGCGAAGTGAAGGTATGATCGCGTTATATTCATAGTTAGCTCAGGGCAGTATAACATTTCCCGTTTACCGCATACTACTCGTTTTACTCGGTAATTTGATTTCGGTCGCTTTGATCGTAGCGCGGCGTCTATATCGCCGGTCCGCCATCTTCATTCACATCGGCTTGATTGCGTTTGGGGATTTTTTCTTTCCTCTCGTGGTGCCTATTCTATATACCATAGAAAACTGTTTCCAAATTAGTTCCTCTGGAATACGATTCGGTGATTTTATTGGATATTTGTCTTGTCAAATTAAGGATTGCTTGTCGCATGCTTATAAGATAACCTTGGCATCCATGTTAGTTGTGGCGTATGTGAAGAAGTTACTCGCGTTAATTTATGCGTTACGAAGCGTTGGCTGGAAAAACAAACGCTTCACGTGGACTTTATGATCTGGTTTATTCATCACTTCTCTGTTGCTTGAAGGACAGTTTTCCGAAATAACTGTAATTAACGTTTTGGATACTGTGCTTGTTAAAATTCGTATTTATCTCTTTTTGAAATGTATGGGTGTACCTTATTTTTTATTGAAAATTTATCAACGTCGTTTTCCGGAAGAATACCCTCACGCTATGTACAATCCTGATTTCCCTATCATTGGTCTTCTGAGTCAAATATACACTTTATCAACGAATAATTTGTTGCCCGGTGTTGCATTAATAGTTCTATCGGCTGCTATAGTCATAGTATTTCTGCGTACCTCCGCGTCGCCCGAAAGCTCCTGCTCGGCGAGAACAACAGAGGCGAATACAAAAGTCGACAAATTCGAATCGGCAAAATCCGGTATCGTGTTGCTTCTACCTCTCTCTTTCATTCATATCGCGACTACTCTACCTATTGGTATAAATGTGGCACATTGGTACATCAGTTGGTACATATGCAACTTCACCGTGCCCCAAAACAAGAACTTACTACCCTAATGACCCGGTTAAACGCACAATATATGAGTGGTGATGGTGGCGACAACACCGACGGCGATGGTGATCGTAACTGCCACCATTGCGGCCACGGCCCGACCACCCACTGTTCAAATTGAGGCTGTTACACTCTCGTTTTTAATATTCATCGTGTTGTTTTTGTCAGCGGCTTGGCAGGAAATTCTTGAACAAATTCGTAAGTCATCTCTCGAGGGCATGAGTACGAATTAAACAGGTAACAAAAAACTAGCTGTTTACACGTTAATTGCATCTGACTTTTTGAGTGTGATGTGCTATGAAAGTGGTAGTCACCTATAGAAAATGTATTGAATTGGTTGAGCAAAAATAAAATAAGGAAAGGAATAGTCGTATCAGTCTTTAAAAAATGCAGGAAAATAATAGAGGTAACTCCTTTGAGACTGATTTCGTTTATTAAAAAACAGTGAAAATAGTTTTTAATAAACTATAGTTAGTTTCAAAGGTGTCACCTCTACTATTTTTTCCCGTAAATAAATTGATCATTAATTTAAGAAAATGGTATTTAACTTATTTTATCGCCCCCTGCCTCTTCTCCCGGAAGTCTCCGTAACTATGAAGGGTACAAGTGTCAAGCCGGCCGACGAAGTTCGCAACTTTGCAATCATATTATATGATGAACATCTCATTTCCACAAGCAAATATCATAAGTTCTTCTATCTGGCTGCATCTACCTACGGGATATCAATATATATCTCACTTTGTTTCTTCAGAAGTGTGTGAAACACTTGCACATTCTTTCATCGCAATCAAATTTGATGATTGCAAACTCATCTACGTCAATTCTTCTATCTACGAACTACACAGACTTGGTCTTTATCCAACACGTCGGCTAGATAATATCCGATGTGATATTGCACAATTATAGTACATACCTTCTGCCCAACGTGTCAAGCAAGTTCCATGAACAAAACTCTAATGTTTTGTACTGAGTAACTGGAGCAAATACCGAAAAAAGACCACGCTCGTTATGGAGTGCTTGTCCAAATCTGGCACTATATTTTGTAGTAAATGGCGGTTCTCATTGAAACACAACCAATATTACACAAAGTGAAATTTTCATAAAAACGGACGCTGGTAAAAATGTGCTAATGCTAATTTTATCACAGCTTCAATATTTCGCAAATTTGCAACTATCTATAAATTTCAATCATCGGCCCACAGCGTACTCCTGTCGTGATTAAAAATGTTTGATGTAGCGATTAAGCGCTAATACAATACCCTCGACGCGCATTGTCATATACGGACCTGTCGCTGGCATCGAGTCATGCCGATGATTGGTCCAAAAAGTCCTGTGTTTTAGTGCCACTTTATGCATGAGAGTAAATGTCAGTCACACTTAAAATATTGACTGTCCTATTCTGTCTTCATCAAATTCGTGAGAAATCAGTTTATTGCTAATTTCTACAATACTCAACAAATCCCCCGAGCTTTGCAACGGGTAGCAATATTGGCAAGAATATAGTGATGAATGTCAAAAACTTTTCACATAGTGAATGTACTTAAAAATACTGGACTGTCACTCATCGCGTTTTTACTCGTAAATACCGCGTTTCTATTGATAGTGTTTGGTGGTAAACTATAAGTAATAAAGAAAAAATTCGCAGACCAATTATGTCACAAATTTTCGTTTTACGCTTAATGACCGTAAATAGGGAGCTAACTATAACTTCAAAACCCAAAGAGGAGTTCGCGAAGCGAAGAAACCTACCCAGACGCAAAAAGATAGGATTATAGCTTAGCTTTTAGAAGAAAGTTGGCAGCGGAGCATTGTGCGGGATTGCGAAACTCCTCGTTGTAAAATTATGGCGTTGTTATTACAAAATCAATTAAAGATGACAATGAAATACAATTTCAGGAACGGAGGTTTACATTGTCAAATTCTGACGGCGTGTTCAGAGACAATTTTTGTATAAAAATTAGATACATTCAGAAAAAAATGAGAACGCAAGGAGAGGAATGCACAGAAAAAACAACGCCTATTAGAGAAATATGTTTTTCTGTGCAATTGTCTCCATCTATTCAAAAAACCACATTGGCCGGCACCAGTAACATAATGAGAACGCCAGATCTTTTATATTTGTTATTCACCCATGGACAAATTCGAGATGAAGAAGGGCAGAGTTGTGCACCCTTATGTCCGAACCTTCGACGACGTTCGATTACTCACAAACAGACGGACTGAAAAACAACCAGACGGAATAACGGGTTGTCGAGTTGCTAGAATTGTTCCAGATTCTCCGCACATGATTATACTCTTCAAAAAAGAGGAGCAACCTTCTAAAATTTAAGCATAGTGTAGCAAGCACTACAGATAGACCTGAACTGTTTTTCGTGAATCCATTAGAAAGTCGATAGGCTATACTGGTTGTCTTTGTAGCTGCTTGAACTCGTATCAACGAAACTGTCAAATCACGTGACTTTTCCCATAACGAAGTATTAGTGTTTTTAGTTACGAAACGAGTACGAGTCAATAACTGTGCTCCACGCTTCAAACTGACACTTCTCCATATACTAGAGGGTTATCAAAATTGGACGCAGTTTGTTCTTGTAGTTGGTTTACTATAATACAATCGCAGCTGTAAACAAAGTTAGAAATGTATGGACATAAAGCACCATTAGATGATATAATAATTACCACTTCGTTTGCATAATGTGTTCACTAAAATACAATCTTGACTCTAAACAAAGCACAAAAAATTTTGACACCAACGTCATTGTCAGTACGTGAAGAAAAATATATGTTTTTCAACGAAATGGCGCAAAATTCACTCTTTGTGGTAACAAACTCAATGCATCTAGTCAAAATGTGAATATGATAGCTTGGCGACGAATAATTTACAATCAGCAATCGAATATAAACAAGTAGATTCTATTCAAAACGTTCCCACAAGTAGTCGTCTAATATCCCCTTTGCCAAGGGGCCCTTGGTGAGGCGGATATTGAGGCCACGCATTCTTTCATTCATGTTTCTACCGTTTACATTTTGATACAAAGAGGGAGACTTTCAATGTATTCAACTAATATGCGTGAAATCTGCATTTAACCTCAATTAGTTATGGCACTTATTGGCCGATGTTGACGTTCTCTTACCCAAGGCGAGTTGACGTTATCCAAAGACAATCAAAATGAAGGACATACTAGTCACGCATAAATAAGTCTTTTCGAAAATATGTTAGATATTGTGAATGCTAAAAACTCGCACAAGAATTGCGAACGGTTGAGTATTGATCACTAATATTTCCCAAAATGTATTTTTATAGATATATATATATATATATATATATATTTGGCAAATAAATTCATATGATTGCTTGGAAATTTCGAGAAGATGTTCAAGCATTCTTAGTTGAATTCCGTTACAAAACGACAGACGGTCGGCATACATGACGAAGACGCGTTCATATTATTTTTTCTGATCTTATTCACATCCGAATATTACTTTTCGATAATTCTTGGAGACAATTACTTGGACGAAAAACGTCTGTACGTGGTTGGCTCCCAACAACATTACTGTTACATGGTACGGTATTATATCGGGTACGTCGCAGTTACATATGTAACTAGCGATATATTGATGGGCCGTGACCAACGAAATCGGGAGAGTGGTTGCGATATGAATAAAAGAGAGAGGTAGAAGCAACACGAGGCCGGTTTTGGCCGAATCAAATTTGTCCACTTTTGTATTCGTCTCTCTGGTTTGAAACGCGCCGCGCATGAGCTTGCGGTGTGAAACGGAAGAACGCTGAAATACAACGACTGTCGCGACCGAGATAACTATCAAGGTAATACCGGGTAACGAAGTATACATTGAGAAAAAGTATAAGTGATGAATTAAATCTATAGTAGAGAAACCCTCCTTAATCACGCATTCTATGGCTAAATACACATAATCGTCAATGATCCTACCTTCACTATAGCCCAATCCGTATATGTGAGTAAACGGCGCATGAAGCACGGCAAAAACAATGGAAAGACTACAGCATGAAATCAAAGCGATGCGATTGTTATTCCACGCGACGCTGCGTAACGGATAGAGCAACGCGAGGAATTTAGTCACATTCGCTGCCACCAAGATGGTTGCGGATGACATCATTGCGACATCCACGATGTAACCGCTAACTTGACAATAGAAATGTCCAATATATTCACTATCAAATCTCCTTCCAAGTGCTAAAGGAAAATTAATATGGAGAATGTATTCTAAGGTGAAAAACAAAGGCTTTATCAGAGTAACGATCAAATCCCAGAACGTTATAAAGCCAAGGTAAATAAATATGGCGGACCGACAATAGAGACGCCGCGCTACGATCGTAACGACCGACAACGAATTACCGATAATACCGAGTAAGGTCAGTAGAATAGCCAAGTGGACAATAGCGCCGTATGGCGTAAACCTTATTAGATAATGGGCTGCTGTCAGTGTGCGGTAATGAATGTATTTTTCGTCCTGAGGTAGGACAACGGTAGTGTTACCCGGTGCCGGGAAACTGGTACTGTTTATAGGCATTTCTCAATTATCACAGCTGTTGTGTTAAAAAGAATACAAGATTTGTAGAACGAGTTGAGTATGTGTATCAACAAAACGTAAGAACTTTTGGTACGCCAGTGGCGAAACAGTACCGTCCTTAAACAACTCCAAACAATTAATGTTCCGTTTTTATGGCATCCAATATGGCATCGCGGTTTACGCGAGTAAGGTGTTAAATATGTGCATCATCTCAATATAACAGTTCTCGAATATATATTCCGCGCTGTTCTCATTCATCTATCAATTTCCCACCTAATTTTCGTGTCGCGCGTTTTATAAATCATTATCTACTGTAATCGAGAAATACTCACTGGGCAATCTTAATACATTATATCTCTAATACCTATACCTATAATTATCTAATTTAACAATATCACATTTTTAAAACTATTTCTGACTATCAGATTTCTAATTAAATACATTTCCCATTGCGACATATTAATACTTGGCTTTATGCAACTTGTTGAATTAAAGTCATGATTACGACCTAGTTTATACCCGATACAAGCTAGCTTCGCGTAATTGACCATTATAAAGATGCGGATCATTATTAACTGCCGATCGAATTAAACGTCTTTTCTTCGTCGTATCTACTTTCTAAAAGGTAAAACAAAGGCTGGAATGCCCGTGTTGTTTTATACGTGATATGTCAATGTTCATAGCACAGTGTCTAATTTTATCCGACGAAAAAAATTGTGACTGTTCCCCAAATTTATTGTTCATTTTCTCCAACCTGTTTTTGCATTCAGCGATATGGGAACAAGTACAATAAATATTAATAATTTATCCGGTTCTCGTAAATATTTCGTGTGTGTCATCGCCTCTACTCATTGCACCTGATTCTTGTACAGTATACGAAACCTTGTTCTAATCATAATCTTAGTCACCTTTATTTTCGTAAGTATAAATAAGAAGACTATAATATCAACAGATGTGAACGAGGATAAATCTCATATCTTCGACAACACCACGCAATACGCAATTAAACATCTACTTCATAGTATTTAGAATCAAACAAACACCGACACGCGTCAAGGTATGAAGCTAATGGGCGATCGCATTTATTCTAAAGCGTATTTATCTAAGTTTTCCTCTATTCTCCTCGAAACTTTCTTTTGTACATGAATTTTTCACATTGTTAAGAAGAAGCAACGGGACTCTGTCGCTGCTTTTTCGTTTTGGAGAACAATAATAATCTCGTATATATCTGCATGGCGTTTAACGGTTATCCTCTCCAGAGGTGTAGCTTTTTCTGCGCATTTCTCTCCAGCTTAGCTACCAGAAAATTTAATGAACGACTCCTTATTCACAAAGAAATTACTGAATTAACACAATTAAACACAAATAAAAACTTTTACGTGCTTAAGTGGATTAAAAAAGGTGTTTTATTGGGAATTTCTCTAATTGATGAAAGAAAAATACAAATCGAGAAAGACAATGATCATACCCTTCAACAGGATCGCTAACATCGAAGTTAGGATGCTGTTATATACATTACTACTACATTTAACCTAAATGGCAACGCTATACTTGTATTTGTGACAAGTTTACCTGCTAAGCCAGCATTCGCGCTCGTACGACCATCCACAATATATGGATTTGTACGAGTTTGTACCAGAAGACGCTGGTGTATCAAGAGTTTCTTTCAGATACCAGGAGATGCTGGTGTATCGAGGGTTCCTTCAAGATGCCAGGAGATGCTTGTCTATTGAGGGTTCCTTCAAGATGCCAAGAGATGCTTGTCTATTGAGGGTTCCTTCAAGATGCCAGGAGATGCTGGTGTATCGAGGGTTCCTTCAAGATGCCAGGAGATGCTTGTCTATTGAGGACTCCTCTCAGATACCAGGAAATGTTGGAGAATCGAGGGTTCCTTCAAGATGCCAGGAGATGCTTGTCTATTGAGGGTTCCTTTCAGATACCAGGAAATGCTGGTGTATCGAGGGTTCCTTCAAGATGCCAGGAGATGCTTGTCTATTGAGGGTTCCTTCAAGATGCCAGGAGATGCTTGTCTATTGAGGACTCCTCTCAGATAACAGGATTCGTTCGACTTGATGCGGCCATGTCCGTAGGTATCGCTGAAATGTATTACTTCATGGACGTGTTCGTGCAGCTGGCATTAGGCTACGTTTCGCTCAGACTTGCTTCCACTAAATAGGTCACCAGTACTTAAATCATGTGCCGAGAAGCAACACTTTTAAAGAGAGATAGCCTGCTTCTATTTTCACAAATTTTTCAAATTTGTGGCGACTTTGCCTACATATAACATAGGATTTTCGTTTCGATATTTTTCTCTGTTCCACTTTATTATTCAACATTGCTATCTCTTCCGCGAGCACTGCAAATGTACATAATTGTCCCTAACATTGATATGTATTACCAGTATACTGTAAGGTGCTATTTTTATATAACTTTAGTAATTACACTATAGTCTTAGACCAGACTATTGTTTCATGAAAACTGTATTTGACAGCTAAGCTGATAAGTACACTTTCATCAAATAAATTTAATTTCAGTTCGACGTGGATTGTCGAATTTGTGAAATGGCAGAATGGATAGTTTATAGCAGTGGTTCTGGAGGGAACGGATGTTGAGATGGCTGAATTGTGATCAAGCGGGTGTCATATTAAGGTCGTCTAATGCGGGTTACTGGCTTAGATAACTCTGTGTTTGTCTGTTGTTTCCTGTATCCAATTGTCAGATGTACCTTTATAGTGCCAGTTCACTGTTTTATAAACTTTTGAAGGCATATGATGTAGAGTATTGAAATAATTTATTAACAGTTTTAAGCATGCATATATAATGTAACTGAATTTACAATTTTTACCTATTTCTTGATATATTAATTAATTTTTCTAAAGTTTTACGTAGTAATTTTTACAATTGATTTTAAATATTTCGCTACCATATGGATAGGGGGCGCCTTGGTGTGTAGAAGGAAGGAAAGATGGCCTAACCATGTCTGGTCGACGGGGAGAAATGTTGGGTATAGCTCGGAAACGGAGAGAAAACAATGATGTCGGGTTGTTGGAGCTGCATGTTTCATAGATTTCTTTCCTCCATAAATTTTATAAATTTATATATTATGTGAGAAATTATATGTATACTTTTCAATAGAACAATAGGTTTTTAACTAGAGTTATAGCTATACCTATCACATATGTGCATATAGATAAAAAATACACAGCGCTGGTGACTACGCTATACCGTATCTTTAAGTGGCGTTTTCTAATATTCACCACATATTTCCCTATAGCGCTTCACACTGTTCGATTTATTGGCCAACTTGCATAATCAAACAGTCGGCGCGAACCAAATGTGGCAACAAAAACGAGAAAAATGTGAGTTTTAAAGATCAAGCATGTTCGAAAGTCTCAACTCGTTACGAAGATTTGTTGAAATCTTCAACCAATGAGGAGATCAGGATATTCTTGTTCGACTTTCATTTGCAAAGATTTCTTGATTATAGACTTTTTCACTCACCATTGCTGGCAAGCTATAGATCGTCGGGAAAGTATTATGTAATTTCTAAAATTTGTTTTCGACGAGTTCGACAATGTGACGGCAACGTCATACAACGCTTCAACAAGTTGGCCAACATGTTGTTCAACAAACCGTAGTGTGACGGCACTATAACCAGATTTCTATGTTTACAATAATAACGAGTCATGAGTTATACAGAACAACCAGTGCTTCACATATTTGCTTTTAATCAAAGTAGTTAGGATTCCTGAACGAACCTGTCTGATACACACCTTCGGCACAGCGTACGTTGGGATGTTCCATATATTTCATATCGGCGCATTATTCTGAAGATTCTCGTATCCGTTACTCGGTTGGTCGAGACGATTGTGGGTAGTGCGTGCGACCACGCTCGTTTAGGGTGCTTCTCCGTTTGTAAATATGGCGTCAGAATCGGTACAAGAATGCTATCTCGGTATGTTGGGAAGTGTCTTCCGGTTCAATATGGCGGATTTAGGACGAGCACGATGAGCTGTCGGCTCAGACAAGTTACATGCGTCTTGTTTTTGAAAGGTTTTCCACGTCACCAATATCCAGAATTTGCTTGTAGCAAACGACGGGCCCAATTGTGTGGTAACCAACTTAACTAAAAAACAAAAATGTACAAATTTCAAGAAACGTGGACGTCGATGGCTAATGCCGCGGAAAAATTCACTAACACTAATTTTATCACAGTCAATGTGCAAATCAAACAAAATTGCAAAAACTATGTGTAAATTCTAAAGAAAAGCACTTATGTACTGCTCAAAATAAATCTTTGCTGTAGCCGTTCAACGCGAATACAGTTCCATCGACACGCATTACAATACACGGATCTGTCACCAACGTTGATGCATGCCTATAGCCACAGACGCACAGTTACGCTTTGATAGCGTCATCGTGGGGAATCAAAGAGACATAGGGGACGGAAGAGTCGTCGATCATAGGGGACGGAAGAGACGACGATCGTAGGGGACGGAAGAGTCGTCGATCATAGGGGACGGAAGAGACGACGATCGTAGGGGACGGAAGAGACGGCGATCGTAGGGGGCGCAAGAGACGTCGACAATTTGGCGGTAAAGGGAAGTGGATTTAGCGAATTTGGCCGCGCTGTATTCGCGAAGCCGGTCAGTTATACGGAGTGATCGGTTGAGTGCCGAGTACATGAAGTAGACAGGATATCGCGAAGGGTGTACCTTAGACCACTTTCACACATTCGGGACCTTGATGTAGATGAAAATGAGACATATTTATTATTCATTTCATGATTTTGTTAATTATATATTAGTTTTAGTTTTTTTAATTGTAATTATTCAATTCGCATAAATTTGTGCACTCTTTATCCGTCGTTCAATTTATTCCGGGATTAACTGCACAAAAATAGATTTTTATGCAGACACACGAGCACCATTATTGTATTCATACCTGTAGTCTGTGTACTACGAAACTGTGTTGTCCCCAACTGGCGAAATAAATGTTTGGCATGAGTAATATTGTCAAGTCGCCAACAAAAATCTTTTTTTTTATCCAGAGGGCATAGAATTTGATTTAACTGATCAGTAACTTTACATCTTAAAACAATGTCGACGGTATCGCCTGGTACCATTTATTATAGGTCCAGAGATAGGATATTAAAAAGTATTTTTATTCTTTTCCAAGATACTAGTCTTCTGTGCATACTTTTCATGACACAGGGATTTGATTTGTTAACTGTAAGCTCGACGTACACATCGCTGCATCCACTCCGCCAACATCTAACGGTCCCGAGGAACCTCAGATCTTGACATATTTCTCACTCAGGACGAGTTGACATAAATCAGGACAACTAAATGAAAGACATTCTGGTCGCGCAGAAGTGAGTCTGATAGGGCGTTTGCACTCGCATATTTATATCTGACATAAATATTTGCTACACGCATTGGTAACAAATGTGACCGATTTAACGTCGAAAACGAGTATTTCACTCTATTCCGTGTAATAAATGTCACGGATTGGCCAATGAAATGCGCCGCTGTATTTCCCTTCTGAATTTTGCATAGAAGATGGCTGCCGAAACGAAATCCAATGTTTGGCGCTGCAAAAGCAATCGGTGTGTCCATATTGTACGTCGTCGCTTTTTTATTGTCGCTATGAGTAGTTCAGTCGATGCTCTGACTACGCCTGCTGTCACAATTAGAAGTTCAGGTTCAGAATCATCGTCAT
>WURV02197692.1:0-11882 GCA_011762755.2 Epimenia babai
ATCGAGCTCTATTGTTCGTACTGGAGTGCGGACCAGTCGCCCTATAATCCGATCATAGATCGTGGGTGATATTAGTTGAGAAAGAGGCTGGTAACCAAGGTAATTGTTGCGTGGGCTATTTCATAATGGCATATGCAATGCGCTGCCTATAAGGTTTAGTCAAGATGACAAAGGAATTAGCGTCGATTTAAGAGGTGGTGGAAAATGCTGTAGTAAAAACCAACTCAGTCTGGGCAGACAGTTAACTGTCGTCCATTCACACCATAAGTTCCCGATGCCTACGGACAGACTTTATTAGTTGAACAGTCTACTTCTGCTAAGTCTGTAATAGTTGCTGGTTATTTATGACGAGGTGAAAAGACCTGTGTCGATCAGCACCATAGAAACCGTCCAGTGAGCATCTGAGACACAGCCAAGTCAGGGGAAGAAACATAGCCAAGTCAGGGGAAAAAAACATAGCAAAGTCAGGGGAAGAAACACAGCCAAGTCAGGGGAAAAAACATAGCCAAGTCAGGGAAAGAAACATAGCCAATTCAGGGGGAAGAAACACAGCCAAGTCAGGGCAAGAAACAGGGCCAAGACAGGGGAAAGAAACATAGCCGAGTTAGGAGGAAGAAACACAGCCAAGTCGGGGGAAGAAACATAGCCAAGTCAGGGGAAGAAACATAGCCAAGTCAGGGGAAGAAACACAGCCAAGTCGGGGGAAGAAACATAGCCAATTCAGGGGGAAGAAACAAAGCCAAGTCAGGGGGAAAAAATACAGTCAAGTCAGGGGAAAGAAACACAGCCGAGTTAGGAAGAAGAAACACAGCCAAGTCAGGGGGAAGAAACACAGCCAAGTCAGGGGTCAGAAACTCTTACATAATCACGCTGCAAAAGCTACCGAAATCTCCATGAGAAGATGGTATTCAAACTGACCAAAAAACGCCATAGATAGTTTGCTCACGAGAGCTAATTAAACTAGGGTCTTCTGGACTCGAGTCATACACTCAACCCTCTACACTAACTGCCCCCGTGAGTGATACTAGCTATTGAAAGAGATATATATGTAAGAGGGATACATGCGCAAAAATCTCTTTGGTCAATAGCACTTTAATACCGCGACGTACCTACCGTATATACTCTAGCGTATAAGTCGCTTGGTCATATAAGTCAAGGTCAATGTTCAGGCCTGCAATATCCTATTTTGACATATACCAGCTTATAAGTCACTTGGTCATATAAGTCAAGGTCAATGTTCAGGCCTGCAATATCCTATTTTGACATATACTCTAGCGTATAAGTCACTTGGTCATATAAGTCAAGGTCAATGTTCAGGCCTGCAATATCCTATTTTGACATATACCAGCGTATAAGTCGCTTGGTCATATAAGTCAAGGTCAATGTTCAGGCCTGCAATATCCTATTTTGACATATACCAGCGTATAAGTCACTTGGTCATATAAGTCAAGGTCAATGTTCAGGCCTGCAATATATCTTATTTTGAGATACACCTGCTGTATGCCGACCTCCCCGTACTCTGACCATTGATAAGCCCAGTGCTAGAGATAGTAAGAGATAGCGCTGACCAGGTTGAGCTCAAAGTCATGACCACTGCACTTTTTATCCGAGATGTAATCAGCAATGTCAATATCGTTAAGTTACCCTAGTGAAACAGCAAATTTGTCTGCGCGTGACACTAGCACTGTTCCACGATTGGATGCTGTAAAATATATTAACAGAATATCTTGTAATCACCTCCTATTAGTAGCACTAAAATGGAAATTATTGAGAGGTCAAAGTTAATGTGGCAAGTCCACTTTGTTGTTTCAGTGCAGCCGATACTCATGCAGACAATGTCATGCTAACGTCAGTTCAACCAATGAAATTCTTCTACTATGTAGTATTACCTTCGCTATCTACATCATTTACAGCCACTTGATACGTATCCTGAAAGAAGTTTTGATGTTTGACTGAGAGATCATGCGTTTATTTGAAATAGTGAAGTGAGATCCGAAATAAAATTAATTTAAGACTCCAAATTAACAAAACTCTCATGTGGCGCACCACTGGAAAGGTACGCATAATATTTAACATGGTTCAATATAACATAAATATTTTTTGGCTACTAAATTTACATTGAAGATCGCGATTGTCATTGGAAACTTTGCTAAAGTTTGCATAATCTGAAAATATACTCGATCTCAAAGTGGGTTTGTAAATGTAAAAACTTGAGCTGAACTTGTAAACTTAAATGGCGATGTATACGGTATTAAAATACCCAAATTGGCAACGGTGGCAACCAAAATTTCGGTTCTCTATAACAAAGCAATTCCAACAGACATGATTTTGATAGAGTCGTCTGATCCCCACTTAACCGTCGTGGCTTCCAGATCTGCGGATCGAAGGTAACGAGTAAGCTGAACAAACAAAGAACGATGATTAAAAAGAATCCCGCGCCGTTTTCGGGTGGGATGCAGACGCCGGTAATTCAATTGCGGCTTATTGCCATTTGCATATGGCTTGCGTCTCGTGAATATCAACCGTGGAATGGATAAAGCCGAGTGCGTCATACAGAGAAATAGCGGTAGCTCATCGATGATTGCTGCCTCGACGAAGGATGTATACGACATGCCAAAATATATTTTTATGGCATTTTGTGTATCAGGCTGGTAGAGTTGATCCAGTTAGCCGTTTCCAACTACCTTCCGGTCTGCCAAGTAAACCGTAACTTCGGCTAATGATGGCTTGCTTGCATCTCCCACGGAGTATCACGTGTATTTTTTCATCTATAAATCTCAGTGATCTATTCGTTTTACTAAGTTTATTAAAACAAAGATAATGGAAACTGTATACCTTGTATCATATACCAATAGCGGCTCCCAGTAAAAGATAACTCATGTCCACAGTACAAAGGCGTTCACTGGGAGTTCGCACAAATTGACTGAGACTAAAGTTAATTCGGAGTTGGGTAAAGTTGACTATGACATAGCTATAGATAGCATCGTGATGGTTAAAGCTGGTTGAGATTATGTAAATACGTTTTAAGATACAAACGCACTAATTAGCAGCAATCAACCACGGTTATCCAGTTAACTGCTTAATGCAAATCAATTAGTGTATATTTTACAACGCAGTGGGTTTCATGGTGTAACTTCGTGAATGCATGTTTGCTACTTGGTGGATAATTATGACAGAATCTGTCTTCTCTTTGATGTATCCATGAACATCCCCTAAGCGAGTAACGTTCCTTCGGCATGCCATCTTAAATCCACCGCTATAGTTTTTTCCCGATTAACTAATATGACCAACATTCTTTGAGTGAGTGACGTTTCTTCAGTGTGCCATCTTTTATCCACCCCTATAGTTTTCCCCGATTCATGACACATTCTATGTGTGTCAGTATATATTTCATTATCAATTTTATGTTTTTATGTATACATGTGTATTTATATTTCTAGATTCTAAAGAGTGTTTCCCGATTCACTAATATCACCAACATCCTCTGAGTGTTGTTGTCATGTGTTATGGATATTTACCTACATGCAACCATAGGCTAATAGTTGGATGGGTAGAACTTGGTCCTTCCAATACTGGCCCTTATCCCGGAAGATAACATAAAAATAAGTTATTCATATTTCAAATATTTTCCTGGAAGTATAATTTTCATACAATGTGGTCCATTTCATCGCCTGACTTAGTGAATTCAACCCATATCTCAATAAAAGCAGTTGCAAAATAAAAAGGCGTCTAATATATGGTCGTCTCAACTTTCTCAAATAGATCTATAATTAGTAATTACCTCCTCATGTATGAAAAAAGAAATTTAAAATTTTATAGTTTTCTGCTTTATGTCTGTCATGTATCAATTCCATATACCATTAATATATGGTATTTATATTTCATAAATTATTTAATAATTACAAAAATGGATTTTAGTCATTACTGCACGTGAATTTTGTTGATGTCAGTTTTGCTAATGTTGAATCTTGAAAAAAAACCCAGAGTACAATATCCAGCATATTAAAAAAGCTCAAAGGGCAAAGTGCAGCACGTACATATTGCAAATATTAGCCAAGAAAGGCTCGCAGGTGCGTCTTACAATGATGTTGATAGATACTCGAGACACATATCACTCCTGAAAGATGCCATCAAGCATCTACCCATTTTAGAGATTGGTTTGCACCAGCAATCGGGGGAGAAATGACTTGAATTGTTGAGGATAATGACAAAAAAGTCCACCAGTAGGCGGTTTAAAACTCGTGACATTTCAGCTATGAGAATAGTGTTCCTACCATTCAACCGTCTGCATCCAGTTGCCTAACAGTTGTTGCAGACGCAACTGAACTCCTTTAGTTCGAATGAAATGGAATGAAATTATTTTATTACAGTTTACTTATTAGCTTAGCTGTCCAACACACTTGATATGAAACAATAGCGTAATGGTCATAAACATTATTAAACAAAATTAACACCTAACAGTATACAGGTAATACAGATCAATGTCATGATATGTCCTATGCCATATGCAGGCTAAGTTGCCATAAATGTGAAAAATTAGTGAAAACAGAAATAGGCTATCTATCCTTGAAAGTGTTGATTCTCGGCAAGTTAATAAAGTACATCTTGACCTATTTAGCGAAATGCTAAACAAGTGTGTTTTGAGATTGCTATTAAATTGGCTGACAGTTGTAGATAGTCGAATGTAGGCTGGGAGTGCATTGAAGAGGCGGGGTGCAGCACGATCCCAGAAATTAAAGCATTTTCTACAAGGGACTGCAAGCGTGAGGAAGACAAGCAGGTTGCATGCACATACGTGTTGATTGAGATTGTCGAGGAAAGATAAGAAGAAGCCGTGCCATGGATACATTTGTAGGTAAGGAGAGGGATTCTAAAGCTTATATGGAACGTGACAGGTAGCCAGTGGAGTGAGCGGAGAACTGGAGTGATGGGACAGCAACGGGAGGTCTGAGAGATAACTCGACCAGCGCTGTTCTGTAATTTTTGGAGTCTAGAGAGTTCAGTGGAAGGCAGATTTGCATAGAGTGAATGACAGTTGTCGATTTTGCTGGTGATAAAAGCGTGTATAATGTTTCAGCACTTCAGGTTTCAAGTACTGAGAGATGGATCGAATGTTGCTTAAATACATATCCACATTGGAGAGTTTTGGATATCTCTTTATGTAGGTTCATAGTTGCAAAGAGGGTGTGATGGTTGAGCCTTAAATGGCGATGGAGATGTCTACATTAGGTGCCGTAGAAAAAAGGTGAAGAGAGGAGCATAAGTTCTGTTTTCGCTGGATTAATTTTTAATTTATTAACCGTCATCTAATCAAAAATTTCATCGAGGCAGAGTTAGTTATCCAGTGAGATCTTTAACAAGTGTTTGAACTTTGAACTCTGAATGTATCCGTATCCTACAGACAATCCGTCACAATAATGAAAATAGACGTAAGACAATTGGCCAGAGGGTGGGGGGAAATGATATCTGTGTCCGTGACCTGTCTGTCGCTATGGCTCACGGCTCCAGACTGTGCAAAAATCGATGGGTGTTAGTAATTGAGTTACTAAGCTTGTTTGATAAGTAAATGGCAAGACTAGGCGAGTGGCGTCGAGTCATACTACTGTGGATTTGTCGTATTTGTAGAAGAACCACGAGACGTGCATTACGGTCAATGAAGTCACCCTGGAGTAAATAAACGAACAAGTATGAGAACTCCGTGTTGACAGCACACTGAACGATGAATCGCGTACTAGTCGCGTTAACCCTTGTATTACTGATCCAGGGAACATCTGTACTAAATATATATAAACATACGTAATAATCAGTAATGTGGCTGGACAAGGGTTAAAACGCGTGCTAGGAGGCTATCCTTCATTTTCAGAATACCGTCACCTTTGACTGTAAATAATTCACGCATCGGTATCATCAACTTACGCCATTTTAATATCTCATGTGACCTAGATTCTTAAAAGGATCCCAACAGTGGTTTTATCAGCCGATTACTCATTCGGTTCTTTCCGTGTCTCAATTCCCTCTGCCAATATGCATTTGTTTGTGTAACACTCGACTCGCATTACCCGCCTTCCATTTATTCATTTGGTTCCTTCTTTGATCCAGCAGGCATTGGTAGATCCACCGCCCCCTCCCCCTCACGATGGATGATCACAACACTCATGTGCACTACACTAATAACTGAAAAATATTTTTTGGGAAGTTTGCTCTCAATAGGGCACAAATAAATTATATTATTTCGGCAGGCATGAAATGAAATTTTATTGATTTATAGTGCCCTCTTAACACATGGCTATCAAAGACACTTTCTTTCTTCACTTGGCTTTCCAAGACAATCTTTGCTACTGCATGTACATAAAATTTCTTTACACGATATTTTTAGTGTATATATTTATTAGACCGAAATTTATTGAATTGTATCTCACACGTACTGCTCATAACTGTTTTTAGGTGGAAAGTTATTCAAAGAACCACATTGGTTACCCCGTTAACATCACGTTAAAATAGAAAACACCGCAATTTTCAGCCAATCAATCAGCCAGTCTATCATGCTTGTTTACAGATATCTGTGTCTATCGCTGGCATGATATATGGACTTTTAAAAATCAGTGGTTCTTAAAAACGGTGTCAAATACCTAAATGTGCAGGAGAAGGCTTGCGCCTGTAGCTCAGTTGGTAGAGCAGCAGACCAGTTATCTGGAGGCTGTGGGTTCATGCCCCATCAGAAGTATAGGTTTTTCTGTGCATTTCTTTCCAGCTATGTGGAGAACCACATAGGCTACCCCTATTAACATACTGTTTTTCGCATTCATTTTTTTTATGTGTGTTATTTTCTGAAGTTGCTTAGGCCATATCAATATTTCCAGTTAGCATATTTTTATTGATGTAAAGTGTGTTAGACAGCAATGCTATTAGTGCATTTTAAATAAAATATATTTCATTTCAAGTACGTATACTTAAATCAAAAATATTTAATTTTATTTTTCGCACTAATAAGTACGAAGTAAAAAAATTTAGGATTATATAATTCAATATACTACAAAAGTATAAATTAATATATGGCATATATTGAGTAAATTTATTTATTATTAATTATTTTTTCAATTAATTTATTATGTATTCGGATAACGTCAGAATGATTTCATTCAATTGTTTAGTTTTGGAAAAATACAATGATTTTATTCATGGTTGCATATAAAAAAATTATCATTTGTGAACCAGGAAATGAAAAAAATTATAAAACTTGTAATTTTAAAGTAGATGGAAACAAGTGAAAGCAGACGAGAGTTACTCACCCGGGAGAGGATTATGATGAAGATCCCAGCACTTTTCTAAGAGAGATAACTTGCGATAGAGGTGGCTATACGACGAGAGGTAGAGGTCAAACTTACGGAAACGCTTCCGCGGGGTAGCGACGCTATAACGATTAAAACGTATCTGGGTCATTACATTTGCGACCATCATTGCTTAACCGTAGTCACTGGAGTGCACGTGGGATGTTAGACAGTCCATGATGTACATAGCGCGAATATTACGAATATTACGTAGTCCGTAACACGAGACTGCCAATCGACACCGTGAAATCCGTGTAAAATTGTCATCTATTACGAGAAATCCATAATGAAGAGAGATTTTAATGATCGCATCAGTTTTCAGCGGCAGTGGTAGCGCAAAAAAAAATAACGATGTAAAATTACGTCCAATCAGAAAATATGAATTTCAACATTTCTCGTTAAACCTACATTAACAAAATTGCTACGAGACCTGGAAATAAAAAGAATCGCGTTTCTATACAACCTGTCAAATGATCATTTTGCGTTATGGTTTATTTCAGAATGAAGTACATGAAATAAAGTGGTAGAATGATATGATTTTGGGAGATTTTTAATAATTGTTCTTTAGATTACTAAACACTGTCTGCTTACTGTAATATACAGCTTAAAGTTCGTATGTTAAGCTTTTGAGAGTAACTAAGACAAGTATAGACACCGGCTGTCGTATATAAGTACGGTATGCATTGTTATTGCCAGCTTATGTTAACATTTATCTAAGTTAGGCTTAAAACCTATTATTTTTAGATTTCATATTATACGTATAAGTAACAATGAACATGTCTATGTGTGGTAAGCCTGTCATTTTAAAAAGGTTCTACTTAGGTTACTGACATTGATGTGACTAGAACATTCCTGAACATTCTTGATGACATCACATACATTTAAAGTGACATTGAATATATGTGTCAGCACTATTAAGACTGAAATGTTCAAACTAGCAATTAAACTTGATGAAATTTTTAAAATATGCACTCTTAGGATAAACAGTTTCAGAAAAATATAGAAAAATATATAAATATTAATAAAATTATTCGATGCAAGCCGCTAAAATATGATTAATTTTTTTCTGACAATCTTTAATCGTGATCAGAAAGAATCTCTGTATCTGGAATCCAAGAAACTCCATCGAATGACTTCCAGAAATTGAAAAAAGTAATTTTTGTAACCAGCGTAATTACTTCCAGGGAGCCGCGGATGGCATTACCTTCATGCTTGTCACGCAACCCTACCCAGAGAAAATGAGCGGTGCTTGTCTCCCAATAATTCCAGTCACGCCATCGCTTCCGTCAATTAAGCCACAACTCTTCCCTGACTGAGTATGTCTATAAAATCGTGTAACGACGTCAAATCGACGTACCCAGACAGACGGGAAAATGCGTTTAAATATCGGGATATATCCTCGAATAAAAGTGCCCGAAATAACTTTGCCTAGACAGGTTAATGGCAAAACCTTTTACCTTTTTTAAGTAGACTAACAAGTATTAGTGATCACGAGCTCTCGCATAAACACTACGCTCTATCAGGAAACATGGTGTTTATGCAACTTTTAATGAATGAAACTAGCTAGTTCTTAAAAATCTGTCGCCCTTAATCTTTTAATTTACTATTAATGAAACAAGTTAAATAGGTTGCTTAGTGCAATAATAATAATAAAATTACATTTTCGGTGCATTATCACTAAATTGTCACTGTAGACATAAGAATTGTAAACAAATGGGTTTTAAGTGAACGTGAAGTGAACAAGTGAACTGTTGACATAAGAATTGGAAACAAATGGGTTTTAAGTGAACGTCTTTAAGTGAACTGTAAGAGTTGGAAACAAATGGGTTTCAAAGTGAACTGTATACATAAGAGTTGGAAACAAATGGGTTTCAAAGTGAACTGTATACATAAGAGTTGGAAACAAACGGGTTTTAAGTGAACTGTATACATAAGAGTTGGAAACAAATGGCTTTTAGGTGAACATTTTAAGGAGTTGAATGTGTTGGCATCTTGAATTGTTTCTGGTAACTTATTCCATAATGTGTAACGATTGGTCGATTCAGTAAGAATCGTATGATCCGAACCTCAAATTAAAGCCTGATCTGAACTTTAAGAATGGCTTAAAGTGCATGCTCTTTTTGGATGGAAGTTGTAAAAGTGCATTAGCCATCAACTGTATTGATGCGTACTTTCTTCGAGTCTTCTCGCTTTATTAAGCAATTTTACTATCGAATAAGGTGGTATATTTTGGAAGTCACTGTAATTTTTAATGGGAGAAGAAAAGATAGTATCTTACTCGTTCGTACACTGAACATGGGTCAATGTAAAGGATTGGAGTTTCTTCCACCCAAATGCACTTTGGGCAAATAAGAATAATTGATATTTTTATTGCATTTGAATGCCGGTAAAGATTACAGTGTCCAGTAAGGATGCAGGTTTTTGCAAACTGAATAGGTATATAATAAAAGCAATTAATATTGTACATTCAATTGACATTTACTACCACTGATTAAGTAGCACACGTGACATTGCTTGCGTCCACATTCATTTAGAATTAGCGAAGTATATCGCGACTCCGCAACACGAGAGTGAAACGATGAACAGACTGGAAAAATGCAGCGGATGTGATTGATAGATTGACGATTGAGAAAGGAATTAATCACGATGCAATCTCGATTATCTCAGGGTGATTCAGAACGACGTTTCATACGTCCGTAGACAAAAATGGTTACAGAGGAGTAGATAAGACCTTGAAGACATCGAAGATATCGCTTGGTGAATTATGATTCGGTCACCATCTTCCGGGGTGACTCAGTGGCGGTACAAGACGGATCGGTCGTAGACAGAGGGACAGTACTCATTAAAGATACATTGAAACAACGCAGACAGTATCAGGGATAGATACACGAGGAAACTGACAGAGCCACGGGCGATATTGAGATAAAGAATCTAAAAGACTGCAGACCATACTAACGCATGAGTCACGAGGATACGCGTCATGAGAATCGGGACTGATTTTAAGCTAGATGTTGTCTATTTGGAAACGTAAATTAACACCATATAGACTGACAGGTATAAGTCTTTAACGCATTTCCGTGTGACTATTACCTATCTTATTTAACTTTTATGTTGCAAAGAGCTAGTTAACTCTCATGTACTTAGTTCACTTAGAAAAGGTTCCACCCAAATAACAACCCCTGTCTAATGCCCCACTCAAATTACTAGCCAAGAGTTAATGTCCCATTAAAATAACTCAGACGAAATACCCCGACAAAATTACAATCCATCAAAACACCCCGACAAAAATTACAACCCCGGAAAATACATTCAACCCAAATAACAATCCAGAAAAACACTCTGCCCATGTTACGACCTAGAAGAAAAATTCCTACACAACCTCCAATCCTAGACAAAACAATCCAGTTACATTAACCTGATAGCGAGACCCGAGTGCCTGCCTGTCCACTAAACGCATATTTCAATGTCCATTCAGTCTGTTGTTCTCTTTGTCTATTTTCTCCAGGGGTGGAGGTTATCTGGGATGTTTCCGCTTGGGTCATTTTGGCAAAGGATGTTTTATCTTGCCTTGTAATTTATGTGAATGTTCACTGCTGGGATGATTATGCGTTATATGATATGTTTGGTCATAGGACATTTTTTGTCGGTTCTGCCAGGGATAGGACAATCATGGAGTGATGAATTCATGTGCTGCAGCTTGATATTCTATAGCAACAGATGTAATGGGGGGGGGTTATAAGTGGGGTCATAGTGCGTGATCACGAACAACATAAAATGGCATCATAAATTCGAGATCTATTTCAGCTGTTATAAAAACAATAGGAATTTTATAATGTTATTAGGAAATGAATGAGGGAAACGAACTGTGTAAATAATAATTGTACATAGCTATAGTCCTTCTGTCAGCCTCTTTAAAAACTGTAGCATAATACAATGATATAGCTATAATATTAATAATAAAAATGCGTCCTTATTCGGCTGAACAAAGGTCTTTGTCTTATCTATGAATGTGTGACATACAATTTAGCAAATTAGAATCTAATATACCGATGGGAATAATATTAATAATAGGTAAAAGATAATAAAGCTGGTCTGGTTAGACTATTAGAATTTATTTAATTCCAAAGTTCCTGACCCATTATATTAATAAAAAAGGGAGAGAACAAGCTGTGAATGCTACTTTATTAGCGGCAGTAAATGTCAATCGGACGCACTTACGATATTGTGACATTCAAGCGTAAGGATCTCGTTCATTTCATCTGGTAAATGCAGAGCAAAAAATTCCTGGTATGCGGCGATCAAACACGCAACCTCTCGCGGTTAGGCTTTTCTGTTTTACGCTCTATGGCAATTTGAACAGAAAATAACATTGATTAAATGAATACAAATGGTTTGGTAGTACAACAGTAGCAATCAGGCTGAGACGGGATGGCACAAAAGCGTAAATTTCATTCGTATTTCTTAACTGTATGCATAAAAATAATAATAATAATACATTTGTTTTGGAGGCGCCCTAATAACTAGTATGTCTCTAAGGCGCCTATATACATTTCG
>WURV02197703.1:0-11881 GCA_011762755.2 Epimenia babai
CCTGTTGTATCCTGTTGTTTCCTGTTGTATCTTGTTGCATCCTGTTGGATCCTGTTGTATCCTGTTGTTTCCTGTTGTATCTTGTTGCATCCTGTTGGATCCTGTTGTATCCTGTTGTTTCCTGTTGTATCTTGTTGCATCCTGTTGGATCCTGTTGTATCCTGTTGTTTCCTGTTGTATCTTGTTGCATCCTGTTGGATCCTGTTGTATCCTGTTGTTTCCTGTTGGATCCTGATGTATCCCATTGCATCCCGTTTTATCCTGTTGTATCCCGTTGTATCCCGTCATATCCTGTTTTACCCTGTTGGATCCTGTTGCTTTCAAATGTATCACCATTTCCATACTGGCGTCCAGTTCATCGCTGAATAGCAGTCACTTGTTCTATGGATGCATACATATTCTATCTTCTATTGTTTTTATTTTTGCGATGTTTTACGACCAAAATTACTGCATCCACTTGTAAACTTCCATAATAAAGTCTTTCAGATAATAATTTTTCAGTATTCAGCACCATTTATGTGCAGTATCACCATTTCTCTATGTACACGCAAATGATCACAAATAGAATGCCTGATATTCAAAAAATAATTAATATCTAATTAAATCTTTGTATGGTGCTTCTATCACTTTTACTATTTATTCGAGTCTTACAACTAAATATTGTCATGACAACGCGAGTTGCCTTGGTAACTGGAAGTAATAAAGGCATTGGATTGGCTACAGTTCGCTCATTATGCAAGCAGTTTGATGGCGATGTCATATTAACAGGTCAGTTAAGGTACTTTTTATATTATAACATTCTTAGAATTATGTTGAATTATGGGTCTGGTGGCTTTGCTCTGTAACAGCCTGATTTCTTGCTGTGTGTTTAGATATTAAGTGATTTTTTATTTAATGCTGAATTCCTTTACATTCAATTTTATTCACCGACAGCAGGCAGTAGACAATATAAAGAATATAAAAGTAACAGTAAGACCTTTTCACACGAGCTGTGAACTGTCATATATCAACTGAACTTTGTCAGGTAAAATGAGTGGCTAAAGGTAGAATATACATTATATAGGACACACAATTATATAATATATATGCCACCTGTGATTGCTAATTTCACCTGGCCAAGTTTACTTGATATATACGAAAGCATGTTCTGTAGATTCCAATCGTAAATAGGGTTAGCCAATGTGGTTCTATAAATAGATGGAAAGAAATGTACTGAAAAAAACAATTCCCATCAGAGGTAAAGGTTTTTTCTGTGCATTTCTTTCCATCTTCTTTAGATGACGTAGTGAAAAAGGTGTTACCTTCGTCTTTCTGTAATTTACTGTAGTTCTAACACAGCGATCAACACCTGGATGCAGTGAATAGATTGACAATTACCTCGGTGCGGAAGACATCCCAGTATCGCCGCGATGTGATAAATGATACCTATGTGATACCAAGTTAAAACAAATATCATATAATAAATCATCTTGTTTTACATGCATCGCTGAGTACATGCATCACCTGCGAAAACAAGGACTATGGCTATTTACCGCGTAATTTTAGAGACATTCAAGATACCTATTTACGAGAATATATTCAACACCTTCAAGTTAAACTACTAAACTGCTGCATTGAGTGTAAATACTAACGCAAGTCTAAATATCACCTGATGTGTACTGAAGGTATTAAATGGGATAATTATGGATTCATCTTGACTCTGAAAGAGGACATTACAAATTGCAAATACCCGTGTTTGATTTTCTTTATTATAATTTTCTGCCTTTAGCATTGGAAAAATTACCGTATATACTCACTTACACGACACCTTTTTTACCAAAAACCTAGATTCAAAGTGGAGGGTCGTCTTCTAAGTGAACTATCATTATTTCAAACCACATCGTCGTCCGCAGGCGCCACGTAGCGTTTCGCATGATGGTAATGTTAGGAATTGTTGTAGCGGAGACTTGTATACAAAGATATGATTGCATCATCAACGGCAACGACGCAAGACCCCGAGATCAATGACTGCGATGAAGACGATGACATTTACGACGAATGTCTTACTGAATGAGAAGCACATATTTTATATACTAACGACGAAGATGACAACGCGTGGGACAGTCGCAATTAGATTTATTTACATTTCCAGTATTATTAATAAAAGTTCGCCTCGTCTTATAAACGGGTCAACGCTAAAATTGACTTATGTGTTTGTAAAGTCAGGGGGTCGTCTTATAAGTGAGTCGCCTTATAAGTGAGTATATACGGTACATCATTATCTTTATATTTTCGATGTCGTGTGGGTCGGAGAGAACCGAAAGTTTTTGCTTGAGCTTAATTCATATTTCTTGAGAATGAAATGAATTATGTTTAACCCAAAACTGATGGGGTACTGTATCTTCAGCGCGCGATGAACTCTTGGGACGGACTGCCATCGCTGAGCTGAACCAAGAAGGGCTCTTTCCTGTCTTCCATCAGCTGGACATAACAGACACATCCAGCATCGATACTGCGAGACATTTTCTGGTCAACACTTACGGTGGCTTGGATGTTCTTGTCAACAACGTCGGTATTTCGCATAGTGTGAGTCGTGATTAAATTGAAATTTTTGATGTATGGGCATCAATTATCAGGTTGTTAGGGCCTTGAGCAAAACCAGCCACGATTGTGGTTACCACAATCTTGGTACTCTTATGTATTCATCATACTTGGAACCATTGAGTCTGAGTAGTTAGTTGACTTCGGTCGATCTGTAAAACTGATACGAAATACCATTCGCATATCCTTGTCACAGACTTAGATAGAATAATTATATATAACTTATAGATCTGTGATAGCTATCGATTACAGCGCAATGAGGGAACCCTGAGCTTCCTAAACGCTTACATATCAGAGAAAAGACCTAAATCCTCATGGGCTGAGACTCGCTCTTTGCAAGATTGTCACGTACAATATAGTGGCAAGAATGAAAACGTTAAACCCTGGTTTTTAAATCTCCAAGTGCAACATTTGATAAGGCTACCTCTTGTACTCACAATGATCACTTTGTAGAGTTTCTGATTTACTAACCTTTCATATCCATTTGCCAATAATTTTCTTGTCAATATTCCATATATCTTCCTTCCATTCTAGTATTTATCCATCATTAATCTGCAGGCATTCCCTAACACACCATTCGCGGAACAGGCAGAAATTCTATTTCGAACTAACTTTTACGGCACATTGAACGTCTGTAACGCGTTGTACCCCATCCTCCGACCTGATGCGAGGTAAGTTGCTGGAAATTGGGTATTTAATGATGACTAGACAGTGGGAAGAAATCACCCTTTTTTTCTCGCTAGGGCGGTAATAGGAAACAGAGGTTTCAACAGTTCGGGTCTTCAAGCTCTCCAACATCAATGGAGTGTGTGAACCTCAAAGGGGACTACACCGAAAACTGAAAAAGAGACTGCAAATAATTGCATTCTCAACGGGTATCTTGGTCGATGATTTCAAGTGAACCTCATACCCCTGGACCGTATGTAAAATAATGTTCATTTATGGACTGCCAGCGACTAGGCCGGTTCAATTTCGTCATCTATCTGGTGATAAGCTACATGAGTACCTAAATAAGTGTCATGCTGGAAATGTATGGGGAATCTGGAGTTTCAAAGTGACTAATGGCTACGGATATGGTGAACAGAATTGCCGATTGACACATTCATGGCCCTTAAATGATGAATTAATGATTTTTCTTTAACATCATATAAATATTACTCAGTTACCACACAGATAGTAAAAGTATATTCAAATAAATCGTTTCTGAAAACAATGAAAGTATCTTTCCAAATGCGTAAAGTGTGTCATTTATATACCCCACTTCAGAAGTTCTCCGTCAGCCTGTAACTGATCGGCAACCAACAGAGCTGTCCTCTTCCGTCATGCAAAACACAATATTGTTTATTGTTTGCAATAATGTTTTTGATTATATCATATTATTATCACAGTTCAAAATTTATTCACAATAATTAATAGTTTAAACGATTTTCAGAAGTCTTTTCTGTATTGATATATAATTATTACAGGGATGGTTACTGAGACTTTTGTACTATTTGAGTTGTATACTTGGTGAGTTGTGTAGTTTATGAGCTGTGTACAGCATTGTATACTGACCGAGCTGTCTATTTGCTGATGTGTCTACTTGCTTAATGTGTACACTCGATGAGCTGTGTACTTTCTGAATCTATGCTTGCTAAGTTGTGTACTTGCTGAGCTGTGTACTTTCGGAATTGTATACTGACTGAGCTGTATACTTGCTTAGTATTGTACTCACTGGGCTGCTTCTTATGCTCTTGTCCAGAGTGGTGAACGTTTCGAGTCTGGGAGCACAGATTGCCCTGTGGAGGTGCTCAGAGCATATACGTAACCAGCTCCTCTCACCTGACCTCGACATCGGATCTCTGCTCGAATTGATGCATCAGTACCTTACGTGAGATGTTTTGAGTTACTTAAATATGCACCACGTCAGTCACTATAATTAGATAACTCCAAGATTTATACGTAATACTGCTTCTGACACGGAATACTAAATTTTTGGATTTCATCATTTTGCACTGCTCGGATTTTGTTTAACTATCTGCTCTAATACAATGATAGACTGTCGATATATGTAACTACCGTGTTTTCGTTAATTGTAAATTTATTTTAGCAACATGAATAAAAATAAATTTGTGAAGCCGCGTGCTGACAACTGTTTTAGAGTTGCCTTCCACAATCACTTGTATGCAGTTATAGGCTGATTATCAAGGTAATCACTGGCTAGGCCATTCTTGGCCCTGTACAAAGCTAGCCTACAAATGTGGTTAACACGACAAATTGATTAGCCTCACTTATAAGACGTGTTACCTGTTTTATTCACGATAACGTACGTACCTATTTATTATATATGAAAATATATTAAATTATATATATATTATAATTACTGTATATTCAACAGCCTCTGTAAAACTCTATAGTTTCATGCAACATATCAATTACGTGATTCCAGATCAATGTTTGTAACCAAATAACAACGAATAAGCCTGGCTGGCTGACGCAGCGTTGTTCGAAATTAACGTCATAGTTTCAACATTTCTAACGTTCCCGCTTCGTGGATTATGATTCCAGTCCCGATTGTGTAAATGTACGTCGACAGATGTGCCAAAGAAGATCGCGTCGTGGCTGGGGGCTGGCCAGAATATTCCTACGGCGTGGCTAAAATAGGCACTATTCTCATGACTGAAATTCATCAAAAACAGTTCGATACTGACGCAAGAACCGGGATTCTAGTCAACTCCGTGAGTCGGCTTGCGTTTGATTAGATTTGCCATCATGACCACAAACGATATCGGCAGCTTTAGTTTTAACCCTCACCACACTGACATCTGTAAACCGCTTTACTATAGCAATATGATTCTGTGACAAAAGAGCGCTAAGGGTTAATGCTTTGATAATTTATGAAAATTTAGGACTATGCCAATATATATCGTTATGGATTGTGAATATATTAGAAATATCGTTTAAAACTGGCCTTATTCTGATATATTAAGATGTAACGAAACAACGGGAATGCCACGTCGGTTGAATTGCGAAGACACATCGATATAAATGGGAAAATTAGCCTCATGTGCTGAATACTCTTGTAAAAATAAAATTTTTTACATCGTTCTATAATTTTGATATTCTCATTTTAACCTAATCAAAATCAGACTTCCACAGGCAGATGGGAGAGAAGGTGCACTCGCATAAAAATATGCCACATAATAAAATAGCTATACCAGATGAGACCGGAATCTTGTGGATTTCAGTCATTGATCTAATCACTGAGCCACCATCCATCCTTTTTACCGTGCATGTTCTCGAGTTAATAACGAAGCGATGTGATTGGCATGTTTCAGTGTTGCCCGGGGCGATGTAGGACAGATATGAGTGGCGGGAATGGTCCCAAGTCGCCTGATGAAGGTGTGGTGCTTTACTCAAATATTGGTTGTTTACTGTACGGTGTTGATCCCTAATAACTAATCTGTAAGAAGTAGCTTGGGCCCACGCGCTCAATTATTGTATATGCGCTAAATAGCTGCCATAAACATCCATTGTACGCAGCATTAGAGAATTTCTAGGCCAATACTGGCACTCTATATATGAGCTTAACCTTCGCATGCACCGTTGATGCTGATCTGGTCACCTGGCTACGAAACAGAGGGTGGGGGGGGGTTCAACTCTCAGGAGATGTCAACTGTGTTGGTGTTTTTTCCCGTTGTTTTCTTAGTTACTTAGTTAAGAATAGGCTATAGGCTGATTATCAAAGTAATCGTTGTTAGCTCTTTACAAGGCTAGCCTATAAATGTGTTTCACACAACAAATTGATTAGCTTAACTTATAAGGGGTGGGGTGAAATTGTTTTCACTGCCGTGAAAAACTCCTGGACTCTGGCCAGACAATTGACCTCCTTGCTTCAATGCCCCTGCTTCCGAACGTTTACAGACGGGCTACATGTGTCGTACACTCTGCTAAGTTTATGATAGTTAATGGTTATTCACAATGAGATGACGACATAGCGGGGAGGTAAGCGATATAGAGACCATCCGTAGAGCGTCTGAAGCACAATCACGTCAGAAGGAAAAGCTGTAATTGAACCACGCTGCAAGGGCTACCCACACCTCCATGGGTACTTGGTTTAAGGTGCTTTCTGCCACAGGTAGTATACTGGCTAGAGAGGGAACCGAACCAGGTTCCTCTGAATCCAAATTCAAATGCTGTAATCACTAAACTAACTGACACCACCATTGTATTCAAGTCCTTGCTGGTTCTCATTACAGAGTTCGCTCCCCTTCACTTCTATATGTAACTTGGTAAGCTGTGCAGGTCGCTTGGAAGGGAATTGTACATGGAAAATATTTTAATAATTAACAATCTCAGCCCATTCCATGAATTTTCTGTGTTTCTGTGAGGCTATCTCGTTCGATCCCTCATCCGTCATGCTGTGTTACGTATTCAATTCTATCGCACCGCGTGATCGTTTTGTTTACCATCGTTTGTATAGGTGCCCTGAACCCTGTATACCTAGCGCTTCTACCGCGTGAAACGACCTCACCCAGAGGCGAATACATCTCCGAGCTGAAGGTAATTCCACGACCCTGGCGACCGTAAAGAAAGTTGAACGCGGACCCGCTGTTTTCGTGATTATTGTCGTTAAAAACACAAACCGTGAATCAATTCCGGAAAAGTTGACATGCACCACGTTTAACTAACCAATCCGCAAGAGATAAAAAATAAAAATGTCATACCTTTTCGAATTTTGTATTTTGGGATGAGAACATGTGCTCTCTACTGCGCTATCCAGAAACGCATGTGCTCCTTATTGCAGCACGCAGATATGTATGTGCTACCTATCGCACCACTTGTAGATACAATGTGTCCCCTTTTACACTACTCAGAGACATAAAACACGCTACACACTACATATAGACATATTTACATACGTACTTCCAATCACGGGCCCCAGAGTCGTATTACTCCCAACTGTGACAGTCGGTGACATCTAGGTGTTCATTATCGGACAAACTGGGTTATTTCCACCTGAATCTTAGGATATTCTTCCTCCACCTGCATTCAGATGTTATTCAGTTGGCCATCTAATGACTCGGTAAATTTTCATCATAATGCGGTCTAAGCAGTGACCACTCCAGGATGTGGTTTTTTTAAAGGGATTCCATACATACATCTTTGTCATATCAAAAAATGATTTTGATACGAGTTTTTCCAGTGTCTGGAGAGAATATCAAACATTGTCAAGTGTATGATGATATATTTGTATAAAATATAGATGTTATACAACACAGTATTTATATAAACATTAAATAGCATATATTTAGGTATTTAACCTAGTACAGTCAAACCTGCCCGAACGGCCACCCGTATTAAGCGAAGGTCACTTCAAATTCCTCCCGACATGTACACTAGTCAAAATGTCAAACCTGGATTAAACGGCCACCTGTCTTAACGGCCACTTTTTCGTGATTCCTGTGAGTGGCCGCTTAATAAAGGTTTGACTGTATTATAAAGATGGAACAGATGTGTCGGGTAGACTACAGCGATGATGGCATTGGTGAGATAAAGAATCATGGACAAACCTCAGAGGGCACCAGGAACTAAGTATACAACTTAAAAATAAGTGTTTAATGGATGGAGGTCAGGGAAAATTGGCCTCGAAATAGAACTATCACAATAAGTGATGGTAATTATTAAACTGTATTAAATTATACAGAATCGCGATGCATTTATTTTATTACCACTTTGGTAGCACATGAAGGATGCAATACAAGCATGGGGAGATAATGCATTTAAAGTATGCAATACAAGTATGGGGAGATAATGCACTTAAAGGATGCAATACAGGCATGGGGAGATAATGAAGTGTCACTTTCTTAGCACATGAAGGATGTAATACAAGCATGGGGAGATATGAAAGTCACTTTGGTATGGCTTTGCAGTTGTCAGGCAGCAATGGGAAGATAATGGAATGTCACTTTGGTAGCTCGGTAAGGCTAAAAGGCAGCCATGGGGAGACAATACAATGTCAATTTGGTAGCACTAAAGAATGTAATACAGGTATGGGGGGAAAAATGAAATGCAGCTTTGGTAGCAGATGAAGGATGCGATGCAATGTCACTGATAACACAGAAAGGATGTTATACAAGCATGGGGAGATAATGGAATGTCACTTTGATAACACAAAGGATGTATACAAGCATGGGGAGACAATGCAATGTCTCTTTGATAACACATAAAGGATGTAATACAAGGCAGCAATGGGGAGATAATGGAATGTCATTTTGGTAAGCTTTATTTAGAGTGCCGAATTATCCCTTTTCAATAATGACAAGATGATGTCGACGACACTTTACAATGTTACTAGCTAAAATCATAAACTAATGAAGTTATGTGCAATTTGAGGAGTACTGCAATGCCTAGCGGTGGTTTTACACTTGTATAAACTTGTAAAATATACACATACTTACTTCGAATATGAAGAATTAAATGTAAAAATGCAACACAATGTGAACTAAGAACACAAATCAGAACTTTGCAGCTATGTAAAGTGATTTCAATAGCGAGGAATTCTTAACACAAGGTAAAAATAAAATATATACAATCAAAAATACATTTCTGAGGATGGTGAGATAATCTAATATAGATAACAATTACGATATTGTTATCACACTGATATTTGCACAATAATCCAACCAGCGCATTCTGTTGATTCCAGTGCAACTCAATTTTTCAGTATTAGCCTTGCTAAATCACGAATGCATTCTAGTCAGTGATTTTTTGTTCATGTGTAGCAATAAGACATTTCCATAGGGGACATAACTCATGATGACAGTGTATATGATATACGTTCGACAAATTAGTTCAGTACGCAAAATTTTTCAGTTGATGATAATTACAAACATGAATGTGGTCAATAACTGAAAAACCGACACAAAATGAACGTGCTTTTGGTAACTTAATGAAAGGAAAAAGTTTTTTGTTGACTTTTTATATTTGGATTATAACTTATTTTTAGACAGCAGTAGTTGAAATGACTTCCACTGGTTAAACAGAAGACACAAAAGAGAAAATCAAAAAGAATCACTCCGTACCCAGCACAACTCACAAGCAACATAAAAAATCATGTCGAAATGAGAGTCATTTTCATGGAGGGAGAGACATTTACAACAAGACGTTTGATCGAATCACGTAAAAAATTACGTTGATCGAATCATGTAAAAAATTACATAAACATGTGAAACTAGAAATAAAACATTAAATATAGAGCAATTCACATCGCAAATGTAACACAAAAACAACAAATTGAATAAAACAATAAAAAATGACATATTTTTATCAAAATATACAAAACCGGTTTTCATCTTCTAAAACATGATAATAATGTAGTTCTATGGAATAGCTGGAGAAATGCATAGAAAAACTTATACCTCTGATAGGACATATACACTATTGCTGGATCATCAGAGATGTAGGTTTTTCCGTTTTTCTGTGCATTTCTCTCCAGCTTAAACATGATAGTATGATCATGATAGTATTTCACAATTAATATTGACGTAATACTCATTCTTTTCTCAACTTCATGAAAATCTTCCTTAGATTCGATTTTTACTTTCATGGAATAAAATTTTCACAAATGTATTTATTTATTTATTAACCCGCAGCACTCTGTTCTCACAGAATTGTACTGCTATAGTAATGTTTTATATAGCTGTCAGAGTGGTAAGGGTTAACATGCGTAGTATCACGATAACGAAGCAGTCATTTGTGCAAGCCTTGACTTACTGATGCTCGTGACGTTAAAGATTGCATTGATATCTTATTTCCACCCATTTCTGTCTAAAATGGTTTCTCCCAAACAAGAAAATGAGTGGTTTAATGGCCAATATGTTGCTGGATACGGTGACCACTTATGTAAAGTGTTTAATCACTAAATATTGGATGTAGGGTGTGAAGAATCGGTGTTTAATCACCGAATATTGCAAGGCGTGTATGAATAGTCAAAGTATAACCACTGTATATTGTTAATATGTTGTGAATAATCAGGGATTAAGCACTGTATATTGTTATGTTGTGAATAATCAAGGATTAAGCACTGTATATTGTTATGTTGTGAATAATCAAGGATTAAGCAGTGCATATTGTTATGTTGTGAATAATTAGTGATTAAGCACTGCATATCGTATGTAGAGTGCGGATAATCACTAGTTAATCCACTTACTATAGCGGAGTGTAAATAATCACTGATTAATCACTGAATAGTGTTAATAACGTGTGAAAATTTGGTGTTGTTAACAGGCCTGTTTCATCACTGAATATTGGCTCATTGTTACACCATTGAGTACTATATGGGTCCTATATTCCAGGAATGTAAATACGACATTAAGCTATTTCCACTTAGCTGCCCGGATTCACAACCGTCCCGCAGTACAGTTCATTGAGCTGATTCCATATGACGAGGCTGAGGGTGGTGTGTGGCCCCAGACGGACGTAAGACGGACCCCAGCCCTTGTAGAACCCCCAGACACCCTCCTCGCGGACAATCTTCGCAAAACAATCGTGCAGACTGGAGTACAAAAGACCACGCCCGGCCTGGGTCGTGCCCTGGTTGTACATGCGCGTGGCGACCACATCGAATGGCGTCATGGCCGCCGTAACAGCTACGCCACTGATCATACTGGCGGCAAACGCGTTTTGCCAACCGCCGCGTGTAAACACCTGGAACGGTCGTGCCACAAAACTAACCTCGAGAATGCTACAAATACAAGTACAAACGATGAGAAATTTAAAAAATGCAAAATAAAGATGGTAATTTACTATAATGTTGAGATTAAACTAGGAATACCGTATACACCACATCAGAATAGAAAAATTAAAATACTTGAATTTACCATTTCACAACAATTTTATCTAAGATATTTTGATTTGAATATGTACAATACTTGATTTGAATTACTATGATCTTTTGCTTTGAATAACTACAATATTTTGATTTGTATAACCACCATGTGTAGATTTGAATAACTATATTATAATTTTAATATCAAAAATATTTTGATCTGAATATAAATATATTGTGCTTTGAATAACTGCGATATTTTAATTTGAATAACTACGATATTTTGATTTGAATAACTATGGCATTTTGTTCAAATTCCGATTGAAATCTTTTAATGTTAATATTTCAATTTATTCCATAATCAGTAATGCATAATATGTTTTAATCTTAGTCAAAATAATAATAATAAAGCTTTTTTAGAGTGCCGTATTATCCCTTGGTCAATAATGACAAGATGATGTCGACGACACTTTACAATGTTACTAGCTAAAA
>WURV02197714.1:0-11881 GCA_011762755.2 Epimenia babai
ATACGAAGAGTAGTATCGATACGAAGTGATACGAAGAGTAGTATCGATAGGAAGTGATACGAAGAGTAGTATCGATACGAAGTGATACGAAGAGTAGTATCGATAGGAAGTGATACGAAGAGTAGTATCGATAGGAAGTGATACGAAGAGTAGTATCGATACGAAGTGATACGGAGAGTAGTATCGATACGAAGTGATACGAAGAGTAGTATCGATACGAAGTGATACGAAGAGTAGTATCGATACGAAGTGATACGAAGAGTAGTTACCGATATGTCTTATTTCAAGCAGGAAACCTCTCGCAATAAGCTCGTATTTTAACATTTCAAATCATTCACATCGGGAAGAGCGACAAGAGCTGCCACGTCGAATCCGTCTGTGCCATACAGTGATTAGAAAACCTTAATCAGTTCGCGAGACAGCGAATCTGTATAATGGTTTCGCTTGTGCCTAATTAAAAGTAACAAGGTGTTAGTAGTATGCTGGCAACGCGGCGTATTTTCATGTCGTTACCGATGATTAACTGATATAAATAGTAGAAGATATAACAAAGCGCGGAGCGTTCTATTGTAATACCGCTGAAATTAACCTGCGACCACCGATCTGTTGACCCCACACACCGTACAATATAGAAAGTTAGGGTTAAATGAAATGGAAGGAAGCAGAGATATCATATCCAAATGACAGGTATTGCACGACGAAAATGTTTGTTTCGAGAATGCCTAGTAGAAAAAGAAAAACAATATGTATACAACAACACTTCCAATAACCATACGTGATGTGTATCTATATTGATTTTCTGAATTTGAATAATGAGTGAACAGTTTGCCATGGAGTGGTTAAACAGTATTTTAAGCAGTCAGTCATTGACCATAACATAGTAAAAAATGAATTTATTAATTGCATATTTTCGGACAGTGATATTTGACTCGACTTATACACCATATCCACTTATACGCCATACCGACTTGTACCTTTCAAATCGATGTACGACTTTATTGTTATCCATTTCATGCTCACTGTAAATGTACATAGTTGTATCTAACATTGATCTCTTTTACCTGTATACTGTTAGATGTTAATTTTATACGATTTTAGTAATTACGTTATAGTCTTAGACTATTACGCTGTTTCATGTAAAGTGTGTTTGACAGCCCTGCTAATAAGTACACTTTAAACAAGTAAATTTCATTTCATCCGTAATCGTCTCCTGAATCGTTTTCTCTCGATCATAAACATGTAAGAGAACATCTGAAATTTCTAACTATTGTAGATATTGTTAGAGTTAATATACTTTTATTCCATATTACGACCGTGTTTTTAAATCTATCGTCGACGCTGTTTTGTGTAATGGTCATTATGAAGCGACGGCCAATTTGACCTGTCACCTATACGAGTACGCGCGTCATTCTGATGTCATAATCTCATCATTAGCCACAAACAAGTATCGACTTTATCACACTATCCAATTATTATATTTGTCGTATCAACAAATCCTTGCAATCAATCGTGACGCTAACAATGGAATCGTATTACAATGAAACTCGAGGTGATCTGATTAGGTACTAGCCAAATCACCCGTGCTTCGCCGCGGTTCGCATGAAATAACTAGAGGTGTGCGTTTTCTGGCAAAAGGCGCCTGAAACCCTGGTGTGCTCATGGTGAGGTAGCCCCTGCAGTGTGGTTGTGTATAGGCTTCTCCCATCTGACGTGACTGTGCTTCGTGCTTCGCATACTATCTTAATGGTCTCTATTGCGTTTAACTCTCTGCTATATCGGCATTGCATTGCACATACTCTTTATTCAGTCTAGTAATTACTAACTAATAACCAGAATGGCAAAAGAGACATGCACAGATATACCTCGGATGCGACTATTCATCTATGAATAGATGAATGATATCCAAAAATTACGCCAAGTTTCACCACTCTGTCTGAAACATTAAGGCATTCCGCACCGATTTTGATTAAAAAAGGAAAAGCGGATCCGAGTGCCTGCGATTGATGATGAAAACCTTCGTTTTGTTACCGTTTAATTTCAAAAGGTAAAGAGACATCCATTTTTAATTATAGCAAGCAGTCGGACCCGTGGTTTTCCATCGCGTTTGCACACGTTGATCGCGAATGACACGCTTGTATCTGAAGATATACAATTGGAATGCGTTATGCTTCAGGGCATGTTTTAACTCTCGCGTTATTACTTCTCGATTCTTCGACGAGCCAATCGATGCATCTGTGCAACCCTTCCCGCTACTCATATCAACGAGAGTTCATAAAACCGTATATACTCGTATTTAGGGAAGCACTCACCCTTCGAGTAGTATTATAATGGTAGTTTAAGGCAATTTCGTGTAACTTTGATGTTTTATCGACCCTGACCACAATTTCCTTCTTTCACTCGTGATTTTGGGAAGTGTCGCCCGACTTTTGAGGACGCCGTAACCCATTTGTAACGAACTCGTCTCTCTACTGTCTATGACGAAAAAACAAGGATGACCATTGTATTAAATTTTAAATAAACTTACCCCATTCCACATCGCCCCAGTCTGTTAATTACTTTTACACTTACACTCGTCTAGCCGAAATCCCTTAAGCTTTCACTCGCTCGATTACATCGGAAAGAGGAATTCCACATAGAGATTTATTATATTATAACATCCATCGCATTAATACGTTCACAGTACAATATCGGCGAATTTGATAAGTCATTCACTTCATGTAGACCTACGTGGAAACATTAATAGTTTCCATCAACAAGTGAAAAGGCACCCACAACACGAGGCCATGTCCCTCTCGCATACTGTAGAAAAATCCTGTTACTGCGCCATAAATTTTTCGTGAATTACCGCATATGCATTTTTCTACGTTTATTTATAAATATTTATTAGGGTGGTTTCCAAATATATTCAAAATTAAACACGCATCTTATTTAATAAGTCGTTTGTCAAAATCGCTTGCTATCGAAATGCGTAGTCGATGATAATTTTTAAAGCATTACGATGCGCATGTCTCGAAGCATATCTTAGATCGGTCACCATAAGCGTAATAAAACTCTGAGGGAATTGTTCATCACCGCCTTCACTCACTTCTTGGTCGTATAACGCCCACGCCAATAACTAGAGCATTTATAATAGACAGAGGCATCGGGATTAAACTTTCAGGGAACAATAGGGTGGCTGATCCAAGAGCTAGGGCCGTCATTCAGGTCTGTTTGATCCGCTGCATTGTAACACACGTGGCCTTTCTTAAACTTGCTTTACTCTGCGTGCAAAAGCCCTGTATAGAGGCTAGAAATGAACTGTTCCATATTATTTATTCATCGAGCGGCGATCGTTTATTTTTTCCTGTTGGTGCAACGCTGTCGTATGCAGAAACTGCTATGTAAATATGCAATCTATTACTACTGTCGGGAACGTTCGCGTTTGCTTTTGATGGCGTGCCAATGGATGTGTTTTGCTATTAGTATTAGTCCATTGGACGGAGAAACAAATGGATAATCAGTGGAATTTAATTTATTATTTAAAATATAAAAAATATCTGATTCGGCAAAATTTACTGAAATTACAATATATCACACCGACTTTTTCTTCAAAAAACGCTTCTATAGACGACGATTTGAAAAGTGATCGCAAATATGAAAAATCTGGGAACTGGGACATTGCACGTTCGATACATCCGCCATCTGAATTCGTTCTCCTGAACCGACTTAAGCTGACAAATTAAGGGGAGATAACAAAATTGCCATACTCCGATTTCTCGCGGTGATGACTTAAGATTGAACAGAACAAGCGTGGGATCTTATGCGTGCCTGTCAGGAGTCAGCTATCGGGAGCGAAGCAATTAATTCTTACCTCGATTTCCAATCATTCAGATTCGCATTATGTGATGCATGCCCTTGTCCGCAATTTGTAAAGCGTAGACACCACTGCCAAATCTATTAGAATTAATACAATTCTACATTGCTGAGCACGATTCGTAAACAAACCAGTAAGTAAATCACCGAAGTCATTTCTGAAGAGAATGTCATTCTGTCATGATTAAGCGCTGATATTATCCATACCATACCAGCAATACTTCACGCATTGACAACAACATCGCTTTATTATAATGCCACTCTAGACATCATACACTGAGTATTATTGTCAAATGTCCGCATCAAACACGATTCAACGGTTTACCATTAATTAAGGGTACGCAAAAGAAGCATTACTGGTACTAATCTTCCGTTGAGACACGATCCCATGACCTGCGCATAACCGGTATTCTGCCTCAGCAACTGAGCTACAGGGGCAAGCTTTCTCCTGCGCATTTAGGTATTTCACACCGTTTTTGAGAACACACGGATATTTATAATCCACATACCATGCCAGCGATATATGTAATTAGTTGTTTGTAACAAACATGACGGACTATAAATGAAATAAATGATTTTTGCGGTGTTTGCGATATTACCGTAATGTTGATGGGTCTAGCCGTTGTGGTTCTCCGAATAACTGAAGTCATTGTGTATATACATTTATGGGAATTTCTCTCCAGCTATTCAAGAACCACAATGGCTATCCATCGCCATTAACGTTTTGTGGTGTGCATGGTGTAATATACGCCGAGAGGGAGAGTTTGATGCTGTAACGAACAGGCAAGTAACAGGTGGTCCTCGTCTTCGGTCTCAATCGCGCGATATAATCTAGCGACGAAATGCAATTTTAGTTTCATCCGCTTGCCTCGTTCGATCAACGGGTCATGGAATGATGTCCTCAGTCTAGTGAAAGCTACTCGTACAATCACAAAATCCGTAAAATATCATTTAAACTCAAGTTAAACTCTCGTGTACATGTACAGTTAAGCCGTACCGCAATAATGCACCCTACATTGTCAATTCTGCTGATCGAAATGGCATTAAACCATGCAAAGAACTTCTAATAGATGTCTATCCCCTACCGATGCCACAAGTATCCTACACAAGCATATATCTATATTACTGATTTTCTACTTATCCATGCACTTGGTTGCCACACGGAGATTTTCGCTGATGGGTAGCAGCTAATTAGATAATTTCCCAGCATATATAGCATCATCCGAGTTGATTCATGTCGCCAAAGAGACTTCAGATTGCGCTTCTAAATTTTCAATGTGATCAAACAATCCCGAAAAGGTGAAATAAATGCCAAACAACGCTCGACTATACAACTCTTGAATGGAGTCGAAACGGTAACTGGTATAAGTAAAAGCCCCCAACTGTTTCTGCAATCCCAGTACAATACCCAGAAGCTATGTAAGCACTTCATTACTCATCGGCATAACTATTATTACGAGTCTAGGCACTATATTCGATTTTTAGTCTGAACAAATTCATAATAGCAGATAACATATTCTCCTATAACCTATTGAAAAAGTACGTATATATGGCATTTATTTGTACGTGGGGGATTACTTTCAAGGTCGTTGTTGATTTGAATGATCTCAATCTTGAACGCGAGATGTTTGTCGTCCTTTACTAAAACGACACACGCGAGCGCGCTTTGTCGCTATTTTGCATTATTTTACATCCCGGACATTTTTGCCGTCACGTATTCTAGAACGCTGATTTCTGAATGTTGATCGATTGATAGTCAAGTTCCGCATTCAGGTGACATGTTCGAATATCAATATGTGCGAAACGATATCAGGCATGCAAATAAATGGAACTGGATATCAGTGTCATTAAAATCTGGATATCAGTGTTATTAAATGTTGGCTAAAAAGGCAGGAAGCATAAATCAATAACAACAAAATATAGGTGTGTGGGCGTAAAAAAGTCATGTCAAATTCGGTAAGTTAAGGAAGACCTTAGATAACAAAAATCACCCATATCCAGAAAAAAAACCTACGTAGCAAAGCACTGACTACGACGTCACTACAATTGCTAATACGAGTATATAATAAATATGAAATGTATAGCTATGATCTCGACATACTTTTGGAATTTGGCTTAGTATATTTTCCCGAGATGAAAGGGCACGAATGCGCTTATATGACGTCTTCACAAACGTCAGTCAATCTCGAATTGTTCACCCCACGTAGAAAGCAGACGAATAACAGTGATATATTCTGGTTTCTTAAAGATTTACATCGCGAGAGCCGTATAAAAATCTTACAAAATATCTAACTAAAGTTTTGATTTTTCTTCGTCAAAATTCACGCCAATTTAACAGAAAGTTGACGATGACATAGTTATTACCTTAAAAAGATGCTGAAACATTTGATAACTAATGTATTCCTGACCATAGAGACCTTTTTGCTATAAGCTATAATCGTTTAACTTACCGGTGTTTGGGAACAGTATTGTCACGAGAGATGCGTGAAATAGCGTTTTATTGCGTTTCGAATCCGCTAAAGAACCATCAATCACGTCTTTCACAGCAGCAGCAAGTAATATCACCGATCGTCAAACGAATTTCGTGACAGTTGTTGAATAAACATTCGACAAACACTGATCGAGGTCTTTTGAGCACGCACATGCGATTCGGCGGGTGAAATCGCCCCGTGATTGCGATAGGTCGGACGAGGAAACGTGCAGACGTGATCAGCAAACTGGCGAACGGTGACAAGAGGGCTGTATTGGTCAAACGCCGGAGCCGTCCGCGGTCGATGGATGCGCTCGGTGTGGCGAGAGGTGGGTAAGACAACCTCGCGTGGTTGTCTGTTCGGTGCGTTCAACTATCGCGGATTACACGCAGTGTTTTACGCGAGCACGTCTCTCCATTCAGTGAACGAAGACCGCCAATGATGAATCGATACGTATTGTACAGTAGTGTGCTATGGTTCTCTGAATTCGGGAACGGATTTGGCTACAGCCACCGCTCTTCATATCGTAGCCACTTACATGTCTTTACCATCGCCAAGATGGCTACCACCGCATTACAACAAGCATGTATAAAGCTACTAACTCACCTGAACACCGTCTTGTAAAACTACTCACGCGCCCCGATCTTTGCCTTCTAAAACTAGAAACACACCCGACCACGGCTGCATAAACCTACTCACGCACCTGACCACACCCTAATAAGACACCTCGATTGTTGCACTATGTTGCGACATTATACACACACGTTAATCAAACCATGAAAAAATTTGAACGTTAAGTAACCTCGTTCAATTTTCCGCCTGTTTGCGGATGAATGAGTGCGTTGGTCCGCGCGCGCGTGTGTCTGTGTGAGACTGAGCGCGCGCCTGAAATTGTATGTTTCACTGCGGCAACACTACTTGTCATACACAAGAACATACACACGGTGCAAAAATACAAATAAGTAGTAGTAAAAACTAATAGAATGATCATTTCATTATCCACGTTTTACTTGCTTTGTTTAAGCATCCCCATGGTGGCAATAAATTTAGAGACAGTAGTCTCGTGGTCTCCGTATCAAACGCATCTTAAAGGAATGTGTGCTGTCTTTAGTACTACTGATAAACAACCAGTATGGGGCAAATTATTTTTTGTATTTTCTTAGAAGAGACAACATGCAGCTTTTACCATCACAAACGAAAACATACATAAAACGTCTACTAAATAACATTGATTTAAATTCTAATGCAGAAACCATTCAAAATGAAGTCTTTCTACGTAAGAGGTAAGCGGGAGATGGAGCATAAATCGTTTTTGCGCACTCTAAATCACAATTCATAGATCAATAAATACCAGGTTAGATGCTATTTTTATGAGGGAACATTGAGATGCTATTTTTATAGGGGAACATTGTGTAAAGGCGTGTGCTAGGTGAGTGTGCGGTAGGCTGATGGGGTCGGAAATGTCTGTACCTGTCGGCTTCACGATATCGTATCATCTGCTATAATTGTGTATCTGCACATCTCGATGATCTGCTTTGTGTAAAGTCTGTATTGTATTATATTATAAGTTCATACACTCCCCTCGGTAATGTTCTCGGTCGCCGTCATCACAATACACGTCCTAGCAGTTCTAGATCACCGTGGATATATATATATATATATTCTATATATGTGTGTGTGTATTACATACCATTATCCATTATGGAGGACATGAAAATTTAAAAGAATTGAAATCAATATTCATATTATACTACTCAAAACTTCTTAAGGATCACTCATACATATATATATATTTATATGTGTGTATCGTGTAGCCTATCACACCAAAATTGACAAATTTTTAATATAAAGCCGACATGTTTTTCCACAAAATGTCAGAAAAATAAAACATTCTAAAAATTCTAGAAAACAAAAAACGTTGTTTTTCTTTCACAAAACATGAATTAGTAGCGTGTGTGAACTGGACTCATATGTGAAGAGTACAGTACTACACTGGGTTTGGGTCTAAGTGACATGTTCTTGACCCCAGTCATATTGATGTCGTCTGTTGGCTGTACCAGTAGCCTGATAGCGATTCCAGGCACGGGAGAAAACACTTTTTGACACACCCAACTCCTGAGCCACATGTCGCAGGGACATGACACCCTAGATCATGCCTATTTCTCTATTAAGATTTTCTGACGTCAAATGGCAACGATTTTGTCTTGGAGGCATTTCGGTAGATAGAGGCGTACCTAACAGCCACTAAAACACTATATCTAATGTTAGAAATTCAGTGTGAACAATCCAAGTGAAATTTACAAACTGAGCTAATGTGCAGTAAAATGTCAGTACTCGTGTATGGGCTTGACTTACTATAGCCTTGAGTGGTCATCATGTGAAACACGTACTCTTCACTCATCAACAAGACCCAAGCTTTCCAGCAACTCAATTACATTTGTATTCATAATGTATTATGCATATATTTTAGTGTATAATCTTATATTATATAGGTGAAGTTTGAGAAGTTTTGCTATTTACATAGGAATACATTTTTACGAATAAAAACTTACGTTAAATTTTTTAATCAGTAAAAATGTGAGATTCGGAAAAAGAATGACAAAATCTGTTTGAGAAAATAATAATCTTTTAGCTTATAAATCACGCCATATAGGCTACCGTTTGTCTGTGTGTGAGAAAAAGAGAGAGGGGGAGAGAAAGGGATAGAGGGAGAGGGGTGTGGTAGATGGATTGCTAACTAGTAGGTGCTCGCAGCTACATGTTTGTCGTAGATGAATGGTTGACACGCATATGCTCACAGCTATGTGTATGGAGTATGCAAATATTTGACATGTGGTGTAGATGAATGGTTGACACATATGTGCTCAAACTATGTGTGCAGAGCATGTAAATATTTGACTCGCATGTGCTCTCAGTTATGTATGTTGGGTGGATGAATGTTAGACTCATATGTGCTCGCAGTTGTGTGTAGCGTCTCTTGCCAACTCACATGTCGAATAAGTCGAACATCAAGAACTCCGCCATCGAGAAAAATGAAGGTATTCAAACAAACGCATCTGCCGTCTTATGACGAGGATAAATAAATAAACTAACTGGTAAGATTAATTCACGTAACAATTGTCAAATAAACCAACTACCGCGAGTAATCTGTAACATCTAAAGTAATATATAATATATGTAAAAGCAAATAAATTCACGGCGGAAATTACGGAGAACGTGGACGATTCGGGAAGCAGTGGAGATCGATTACAGGATGCGATAATACTGACTGCTTCACATTGTTTTAGCATACCACAAGTTTAGTTTTGAAGTTTGATAACCCGCAAAATCCTTGTGTATGCCATTCTTAACCTTAACAAAACCAGCCTATGTGGCTCTTGATTAAATGTCACATTTATTAACCCTCGTTATAAAGGGTGGGGGGAAACACCGTCTGGGCAGACGAATGACCTTCGTCGAGCCGGTTCTGAATTCTCACAGACCGCCTACATATGTTGCGCATTCCGCTAAGTCTTTGTTCGTTGAAGGATATTTACAATGAGATGCCGAGATAGGGGAGAAGTGAGCGCCATAAGAGACCATCCGGGGAGCCTCTGAAGCACAGGCACGTCAGAGGGAAGAAGTTACATAACAGTATACTCACATAACCACACTGCAAGGGCTACCCAGCCTTCTATGGGCAGACAGGGTTTAAGGCGCTTTCCGTCCGAAAGATAAGATAAGAAATGTTTATTCAACATAATACAGTATATGAAGCGTTTGTACCATGATCTCATAAATCATATATACATCAAGTAACAGAATTAGAAACATTAAAAAAAATTGAGTAGGCATACAAGATATTGTAAAAATGTTGAAAGGAGATACCCGAAGTCCAGGACTTAGTGAATGCATCCCCTTAATTGTCCAGGTAGAAGTTAGCAGTGCGAAATGTTATGATAGGATCAAAATATTCAGTATATGCAATGTAGTATATGGTTAGATGGGAATTGATATCAGGTCTGGTCATATTACACATTATATAAAGTACATAGACACAAGCATATTGATATAAATACACTTATTAATCATATAAGACAATGATAGATACTACATTATCCAAACGATGTAGTAAAACGCAACAGGTAGTAGACTGGCAAGAGCGGAAATTGAACCGATGTATGCTGGATTCCAATACAACCGTCTAACCACTATGCTAACAGTTCCCATACCACAAGTTAGTTAGATGTTGGTTTTGTGATCGGTTCAAGCTGTCGGCTTTGGCTACGTAAAATTGACCGCAGAAGACTCTGGATCGATCGCCGGTCTAGCCAGTACACAACATATGCCGTTGTTCGGTTCGAGCAAATCGTCTTAAATCCCGTTTGCTCAGAGGATTCTGGGTAGCAATTGCAAATTGGTTATAAGCAGTTATAAGCAGACTTTTTCGCCCTGACATTGCGGGGTCTCGTATTTTCGATTTTCCCTGGATAGTCTCTGTGGCGCTTACCTCTCCACTATCTCATCAAATTGTAAATAATTATTGACCATTACAGACATAGCGGCGTATGTGGGATATGCCACCTCTCTGTTGAGGGTGATGGTTGGAATCAGTGGCTCGAGTGGACGAAAGGTAACTCTCTGCCCAGACTTGGTGATTTTCCCTACGGAGTTTTCCCGCCTTGATCATTGAGGCTCATACGTTTGTCGTATTAATGACAAGCTAGATTTTTTAAAGGGTGCACAGGGCCAATATTGTCCCACGAATCGAGCTCAGTCTGTTGGCACACACTCGCGCGCGCGTACACACACAAACGCCGGCAATCCCGGTATGTGAATCACGTGAAATTAAAGATGAAGACTTAGAGCACTTATGGCTTCCTCAGACGACATAACTTTCACGCGACTGTTTTTTTTCTGTTTCGCGCGACTGTTTTTTTCTGTTTCTCTTTCGAGTAGGGCTACTCTCGTCCTATCCTTCACAAGCCGCATAATTTCTCGAAATTAATCAAATTAATCAACATTAATCGCGATGGTATCATTGTACAAGCACCGACCCTAATTCTTTTCACAACCTAAATTTAAAAGAAACCGCTGCGTGAGACGATTATTCCTATTGCTTATCCATAAAATGCCTCGAATCGAAGGCAATCATGTTGCCGTATTTTCCTGTATTTTAAAATTGTGCTTTTGTTAACTTCGATTTACACAATTTTGTGATGTGGCTTTATGTGATACATATTTGGAACTGTATTACCTGCAATATATGCATTAGACAATAAAATACTCTGTCTATGACTCAAATTCTATATTAGCTGTGGAACTGTGGTATTTTGTGCATTTTATGAATCATCTTTTATAATTATCGCGTGTAAGTAAAATCATTAAACACACCTGGTAACAAGCTATTTTATAAGGGCATTTTGAATAAACACGTAGTATTTATCAAGATAAGATTTTTTTATTTATTTATAGGCTAACTACCGCAGTAATCGTTGTGTTGGCCAATTTCATTTATGACCCTTTACAAAGCTAGCCTATGTGGTTAACACGACAATTTGATTAGCCTCCCTTATAAC
>WURV02197725.1:0-11879 GCA_011762755.2 Epimenia babai
TATGCTTCACTTACAGTTTACGACAGTATGCTTCACTTACAGTTTACGACAGTATGCTTCACTTACAGTTTACGACAGTATGCTTCACTTACAGTTTACGACAATATGCCACGACACGATACAAGCTCCACTAAAAAATCATATCTCTACACAGCCGATATAAAATAAGCCGCGGATGAAATCACGACTGAATGATAAACGCGCCTACCGCCTCCCGATATGGACCAATCGAATGGAGTTATTGTAAACACCCGCATGCAACGATATTGGCTCCAATTTCAGCATTGTGCGAGCGTAGATACAATGCAGTAAATACCGAAGCGGATAACGGATTTCACGCTAACTTTAGTATTTGTTATTCGATGTAAATAAAGGGCGCTAACTCCGCCGTACCGAAGCGCTGCGAATAACGGAGTTGTCTAAAACGAGTGCGCAATTTTTCGGTGCTTTTTTTTCACAAAATGCCAGGCAAGGCAGATGTGGTAAAACGGAGAAATGGATGATAATAAAATGAATGACAGGTGTCAATAGGCCTTCGGTTTTTCAGTCTTATAGCCCGCCAAACATTCCTGAATGTGCGATTAGTCAGAAATAGACAGATTACCAAGCTAATCATTGTTGGCCCTTTACAAAGCTACCCCTTGTGGTTAACATGACAAATGCACGAACTTATGACGGGTGGGGGAACTAGATTTGACTCAAACGATCTAACGGCAGTCTTCCTCCACTCAGCAACGTTAACTTTCAATTCTAATATATTAAAGTTGGCTTAAACTAAATGTAGTTTAAATTACAAGTTCATGGTTTCTATCTACATCATCGTATAAACATAATTTCGAATGTATCAATTTATCAATCTCGTGACGTGGGTTAGGGGAGATGCTACCACGTCAACTAATTCTGCAATAAAAATGCAGCGCACTTCATGCGTCAACGTGCGTTTATTTTCAGCGCAACCAGCTGAACAATACCCCCTCTCGTCGACTTCCGATAGTTTACTGAAAGATGGCGAAGCTCGATGCCCGATTGCTAATGACATATCTTCAAAGCGAAACGCGTTTTTAATTAATTTAAAAATTTTTAAGAATCCAGTCACCCAGACAGATAGCAAACTTTAGAAGCACTATAAATACGAGAAATGACACAAAGAACCATAACTCAATGATACAAAGAACCATAACTCAATGATACAAAGAACCAGAACTCCGAAATATCGAGACTGCGAAGCAGAACGCAAGACACCGCATGCTGCATGTCGACATATACATTACTTACTCAGCTATATATCTATATCTACAATGTAAAGTAAAATATGTATTGTACTGCAACCAAAATAATTTATATACTTGGTTTCTAGACCGTGTGTAAAATACAAAAAAAACGGGGAGGTGACACTTTTTCGATGAACTAGATTAATGTCCAGGTGAGGTATAAATGTTTGGGGGATTCTTAATCTGTGACGTTAAAAGGTGTTAGCTTTCTGTTTTAGTAGATTGCGCTCTGGAAAATATGAAAATCCTCGGTGATATAAGATATTGTCACTGTATTGGCTGAACTGTAGTCCGTCTTAGGTAAAATATAGTGCCTGAGTTATACAAATATAGGCCTAGTGTCAGATGAAATGTAGTTCCAGTGTCAGATGAAATGTAGTTCTAGTGTCAGATGAAAGGTAGTTCCAGTGTCAGGTGAAATGTAGGTCCAGTGTCGGATGAAATGTAGTTCCAGCGTTGGATGAAATGTAGTTCCAGTGTCAGGTGAAATGTAGTTCCAGTGTCGGATGAAATGTAGTTCCAGCGTTGGATGAAATGTAGTTCCAGTGTAAGATGAAATGTAGTTCTAGTGTCGGATGAAATGTAGTTCCAGTGTCGGATGAAATGTAGTTAAAGTGTCGGATGAAATGTAGTTACAGTGTCAGATGAAATGCAGTTACAGTGTCAGATGAAATATAGTCCCAGTGTCAGATGAAATGTAGTTCTAGGGTCAGATGAAATGTAGTTCCAGTGTCGGATGAAATGTAGTTCCATTGTCACAAGAAATGTAATCTGCTATCATTGTAGCTATCGTTCAGACGGCGTACGCAAGACCACACCGAGAAAAGCAAAATAGCATAAAGCAAACAGCAGGCAGGGTATCATCCAGGTACACCCCTGGCGTTCGGGTGTTATTACCTTCGTAGAAATAAGCCCGTGCTTTGGCTGCGAAATCAATAAAAAGTCTCTCATGGTTAAGGGATGGATGAACAGACGAACAACGAGCTAGGAAAGCATTTGAAAAGGGAGGTAATTATGACCATTAAGTGACACAGAAATAAACTGCCAATTTAAATTAAATTGAATAAGTAAAAATACTGTAGAGGAATTAGGGACCAAAAGAAGATAACTATTTTGTTTGCTGTTCAGTAAATGTAACCCTAACACTGAAAGGTGTGATTATCTAGTCCCATGTATGTAAGTATGTAGTAATAGGTTGATTACCAATATAACAGTCTCGGCTATTCTCGCCCCTTTACATAGCTAGCCTATAAATGTGGTTGACAACAATTTGATTAGCGTCACTTATGAGTGGTGGGGGAAACCCACCGAGTCTGGGCAGAAGAGTGAAGATCTTCCATTCATACCACTGGTTCTAAACGTCTACAGACGGGCTACATATGTCGCACACTCCACTCGGTCGATGAGAGTTAATGGTTATATACGATGGGATGACAAAACAGTAGGGGAGGTAAGCGATGTACAGACCATCTATACAATCATTTTAAGCATAGCTGCGTCAGAGGGAAAACCCCTAACCGAATCGCACTGCGAGGGCTACCCAGACACCCACGGGCACGGGGGTTTAAGGTGTTTTCTACCCAAAAAACGCCACGGTTGGTATACTGGCTATAGTGGGGATTGAACCAGAGTCCTCTGGATTCAGAGTCAAATGCTCTGACCACAATGTTAGTTAATTTGAATAACTGACCACTTCGCTAACTGCTCACGCCTCGGTCCATAGTTTCAATAGTTAATACATGTAATCTTCTATAACATTTCAGCATATTAAATGTATTTTCTGTCATGACCCAACTCCCAGATCTACACCGATGACCAGAACTCGCTTCCTGAATACACGATTTCGTTTGGATAAAGCGATGAGGAAGGGCAGGTAATACTGACCGTTGTCATCGTGGCTAATACCGAGATTGTGGGCGAGCATGTGGGCGAGGGAGAACATCATCTTCTGCGGTTCGAACGCGCTCGGTGTCTGCAAGTGTACCGTCGTTGCATACTAATACTAATACACTGAAACAACAAAGTTTTTTCTGTGTAATTATCTCCCCTTGTTGGATACACCCACTACCGCTACCCCCATTAACGTTACGCTGCCCTCCCACTAAGTCATTTCTAGTCTATCATTGCTTGCGAAAGACATCCTAGGATATCCGTGGTATACATAATGGGCCACCTACCCCCTCCCTCCCCCATCAACTTAACTAGGGTAAAGGTAGTGAACAACTGCTAGTAAACCGAATACATGTCTGAATGCCACTATGCACGAAGTACAAGTAATAAGGCACGGTTAACTCCGGTGAAATTAGTTTTTTTGATGATTTTTGGGACTGTACGGGTTGTATTCTGTTAAATAAAATGGAAATTCATACAAAAATCTAGCGTTGTTATTATCGGACGTTGTGGTGGAAGGGACTGCGAAACTTTCGTGACAAAAACCCTTACAAATACATAGTATGGGAAGCCGTAACGTGTTTTGAGACTAACGAATTTTATTCATCAATGAGCGTTCGCATATATGTACTATGCTTAGTCGGGCTTATGGAATAAAAAAATACTGTCATGTTAGCCATTTTCATTTTATAAGTCTGACGAAGCATAATACATATATGCGAACGCTTGTTTATGAATAAAATTTGTTAGTCTCAAAAGGTGTTACCCTTATTTTTTCGTGCTAAACACCGTTAGATGCGGGAATGCCCGGGGACTCACCGTGCTGACGCCGACCGCTCGAGAGGTACAGATCGAATCAGGTACCGACATGCCGAAACTGTTTCCTTCGAACTGCGTCGTGCTGCAATGATTACAGTCGCTAAAAGTCTGTCCGTCTGTCCACGCGTCTCGTACGAATGCACGCGTGTATGATAACGCGGGATCGAGACACTATTAAGCCCCACAACTCTGAGCCTAGATCCGGCGCTGAGAAGATTTTTGATTCAACGAAGACAATGGAGAAAAAAATATATCACCACGCTACACGCATGATTCACGTTCTCGAAGGTTGCAGGAATTTTCTGGAATCTATTTCAGAATTAGCTACTATCGTGAGGTAGGTAATGGCCGAACATAGCTTATGATCTATTAGCTATACACTGATTTTGATCATGAATATTTACTTACCTTTAGCCACGCGTCACACCTATTTCAACGTGCATATTAAACTAAGCAGAAAGTTGAACCATCCGCCATGCGGGCTATGAGGGTAGGAATGTGTATTACTACATTAACTACAGCTCACTCATTACAAAGAGATTAGGGGATTTTTCCGTGCAATTCTCTTCGGCGATTCAACGAATCACATTGGCTACCCCTATTAAAATCATGTTAATATAGGAAACACCGCAAAAATCAGCCAATCAATTTACAGTCCATCATGCTTGTACAGATATCTGTGTATATCGCTGGTATGATATATGGACTTTAAACATCAGTGGTTATTAAAAACTGGGTCAAATACCTAAATGCACAGGAGAAAGCTTGCCCCTGTCGCTCAGTTCGGAGAGTACCAGACCGGTTATCTGGAGGTCGTGGGTTCGAGTCCCATCAGAAGTATAGGTTTTTTCTGTGCATGTCTCTCCAGCTATTTAAAGAACCACATTGGCTACCCCCATTAACATCACGTCATTACGGAATGTGTACCCGCGTAGTACTTGTCATTCCAGGTTCGACGTGAAACGGATTGTGCGTCCTCGCATGCAGTTGGTTACTCGGACAGACAAACGGATGGACGGACGGATGGACGGACAATCGCTGACAATAACATAAGCTTCGCTCACTGAGGTAACGACTGATCTGCGGGGGTCCACTTATAGGGATGTGCCGTGCCGGACTTCCCGGCCCTGCTTCTGCTTACAGCGATACAGTCTTACTTACGTAAGGAACTGAGCGACCGTATGTGGCACACGAGCGAGCGTGTCGAGTTTATACCGCAGGAAGTGATACAGCGTACGGCGCAGCGCGCTCGACACGGGAAAATGATCGACGCTGTCCCAGATTTCCGCGTACACCAACACGATGTCCGTCTGTAGCGTCGCGTAGAACTGGAAAAGATTCACGTTAAGTATGTTACAATAGGCTGGGGATCACGCTGCCGTCCTTAGGGGCATTATTGGGGAAGCAGTTAGTCGAGTGGTAGGAACGCCGGACTGGTAACCGAAAGGTCGCGGGTTCGAAACTTCCCACTAGTTTTCCCACTTTTCTGCGGTGATCCTCAGCAAGTCATTTATCCCCGATTGCTGGAGTAAACCCGTCTCTAAAATGGGTAGATGCTCGATATTATCCTCGGCGGGGTGATATGCGAGTCTCGAAGGTATTGTATATGCGCTGAATAGCTGCCAAAAACCATTTTCATTGTAAACTGCATCTGAGAGCCTTTCTTGGCTGATACTTGCGATATATAAATGTTGTACTCTTAGTGTGGGCCATTCTCGGCTGCTTAAAACGCTAGCCTATGTGGTTAACACGAAAAATAGATTAGTCTCAGTAATAAGGGGTTGGGAGAGGAATCGCAGTGAATAACTAGGAATTCTGGGTTGACATTTGACAGTTGACATTTGCACGCCGGTTGACATCCATTCAGGTCACGTGTTCCATACGTCTACGGAGAGACTACATAAGTCACACACTCCACTGAGGTTGTGGAAAATCATGATCAGGGCACTTTTTGCCCAAGAACCACCAGGGGTAGCGGATCGTAAAGGTAAAGGCGAGGTTTTCGTGCTACTTTATAATTAAATGTCAGTCGCACGTACAACATTGCCCTGTTACATCCCTGAGATATTTTTATAAAAAACCATTCCACGACAAATCTTTCTCAATATTCAAGCACGAAAATCTTGCTCATTTCCGATGGTGGAAGGTCCGGGAAAAAATCCCTGGTTTGTGCTAGTTCGAACTCGCAACCTCTCGCATGAAAGGCAGAGCTTCTAACCACTACACCACTGGCGCCAATGATCGTAGATGCGCGGGGAGAAGATCGTGCTATTAATGTAGATGAAAATCCATTGACTTAGGAAAAAGTGATGTGGAAAATTTGTCATCAAGGGTGACTGTACGTATGTCCAAATAGACTTGGATTAAACTTGGACTTGATCAAAGCACATTGATTAGATGAGGTGTCAAAGACATTTTATATCAGTAAACACTTTCATGACCTAAGGCTGTATTTTAATCATTACCGCATTCGTAGGCCTAAGTTATTAAGAATTGATTACATGTACAGTACACAAATCACGCAGAGCGAAGTTCGACAATACTATGGAAAGTGAAGCCAAAAAATATCGGCAAGGGAATGATGTCGGCAAATAGAAATAGATGAGAAATGGAAAATTAGTACAATCAGAAACATGGAGTGAGTGGGGGTAGTGGTTCTTTAAATAGCTGGAAAGAAATGCGTGGAAAATTACCTATACCTCTGATCAGAAGGATAGGTTCTTCCTGTGCACTTCATTCTAGCTACATTCAGAAATACAGTCGATAAGAAGGTAGTTGTTGCGTTAGTGCAACAGGCTACCCAGACTCTCAGAGGATGAAAAGGTCTTAGGTGCTTTTGTTCCTGACTAACATGATAATGGAGGATTTCCCATGGTGCAATGGGGATAAACGCAAAGAGATAGAAAAGGTTATTTACGTATTCAGGGGAGATAACTTGACATTTGAGGTTGGTGTGTTAAGGGGAGATAACTTGACATTAGAGATTTACGTGTTAAAGGGAGATTACTTGCCAGGGGAGACACTTTTGAAAAGTTTCGTTGTAAGGAGAGATATACGCGTAACATTGTAGTTTTGTTACCATTGGGTATATTGAGACACAACCAGTCTAAGGCTTCGATGACGTCGCCACCGTATGGAACGGTGTTGCGTAAACCTTGTTCAATGTGGGCGTGGTCAAAGCCTGCCATCTGCAGACTAGTGTACATATCCTGTGTAAAGAAATACTGTATGTAATACAATGTAACTTAACAAAACGTTTAGGTAACATTTAAACCGGGGTAAGTCATGTCATGTCATGTACGTCATGTCATGTCCCAGTATTTCAATTTTAATTTTTTGTGTAGGAATCCTATGAATTATCTTCCCTGTATGATTTTGAATGAATGAATTGGTTGACCACTGAATGATACCAGTTAGTTAGTTAAGAATAAGGCGGATTACGGGGATAATGGTCATCCGGGCCATTCCTGGCCCTTTACAAAGCTATCCTATGAATGTGGTCAATACGACCTGGTAACATAGTTTGCTAGGCTTATCTATCGTTATTGTGAATGAGAGCATTACTGCTGAGGGGAGTAGAAAAACTTAGGAAGCAAATTCGTCGGCAGGTATAAGATGAGGTAATTCGAGATGATGTGAGGGACATTGGTATCAATCGTGAGTTGGCTCTGGACAGAGTGAGATGAAAAAACGCCATCATATAAAACAGTCCTACCCACGCAAGCGCGGGAAACTTGAAATTAGGCTTAAAAATGCAGATTAAGCATTAAGCAGACATAAGACGCAAGACATAAGCAGACTTAAAATGAGATAATGAATGGGTGACTATTACATTGATTCTAGCAGCTTCAAATACAGGGGTGTGGGTTGTTATGTTAGCATAACATATAAAACGAAAAGGTAATCTTAATTGGCATAGCCATTGTTTTTCTATGAATACTGCAGAGAAATGCACAGAAAAAACCGATACCTCTGACGGGACTCAAACCTATAGCATCTGAGTAACGGGTTGGGTGCTCTAGCAACTGACTAGCTTTCTCCTGCACATCCGGGAATGTCACAGAGTTTTGTAAGAATAAATCGTTATTTCAAGTCTGCCTCTATTTGTCTGAATATGAGCAACACCTTATGGATTCATCGCAAGATGAAAGTATTATTAATGAAAGTATCGCAAAGCATTAATAAATGTATCATTAATGAAAGTATCACGAGGCATTAATCAGAGTGTCATTAATGAAAGCAACATTTAGCAATAATCAAAGTGTCATTAATCAAAGTATCGCAAAGCATTAATAACGAGCACAAAGGTGTATTATCTTTGAACAATCGACCAATTTTTGTGTAGTGACTATTCCTGCGCAATTTAATAAGATATTCACTATGTGTAATCCATTATTTTGTACATATCTGTACAATATTGTTAATAGTTCATGTGTACATCTATAAATGTGGGCTGTATATAAGTAATTTATATGGAAAAAATAAATATAAAAATAATAAGAAGAAAAATTATGTATTAGTTATGTGATATAATGAAAAAACCTGCAACTTTTTGGCAGTGAAGCGTAACGAGACGCCGCCCTGCAGTGTCTGCCTGCGTTCCTGAACCACCTTCAGAAGCTCCTTCTCCAGGTATGGAGGGATACACACCTGATAGCGGTTGATGAGGAACCATTATTGGAAGCATACCGGAAATCGTGCAAATGAATGGAAACATACATTGTATCGTGCTGACCAATGGAAACATACATTATATCGTGCTGACCAATGGAAACATACATTATATCGTGCTGACCAATGAGAACATACATTATATCGTGCTGACCAATGGAAACATACATTATATCGTGCTGACCAATGAGAACATACCTAATCCCGCACTGACCAATGAGAACATACGTAATACCGCACTGACCAATGAGAACATTCACACCTTAATAACATCGCAGCAATGAATCATGTAGATGGACATCAAATGCCATAATTTATCGGACCTTTCGTTGTTTCGTGCCTTTCTCGTCATCATCGTCGTTAGTCACCAAGGCATAAGTCTTTCTACCTAAATCAAAACTAACCATTCAAATAAATCCGACTTTGTGTCTAACATTATATCACATAACAGAAACTTGAGCCATTTTACATATACATGCTCTTTTTATGTACCAGGCAAATTATATTTACACATTAGAAGTGGTTACAAATGCTACCTTTAAGGGGCTAGATTACGAGTTAGACAAACCACAGTCTTTCATAGCTGGTGTCCATATCGATGCGATGTCATGACAGGTTTTATATAACCGTAGTTTTGATGCAAAAATTTTGCAGACGACTTCCAATAACACTAGAAAAAATGGCTACTCCACTAGTCAAGGATCAGGTTAAAGTTAGGGTATCTATATAATCAATGTTTCTAATAATGAGAATACTATAACCTTATGCCTTGCACATCACCCATTAGTAATTGAAACTCTTTTTATTTGCTACAACTTATTTCCATTTATTCTGGACTTATCAAAAAATAGAAAACGAACCGCTACGCCAGGAAAACATAACTTTGACGATGTAAATGCAACTGCTATAAGAACTAAAAATGTCACGATGACCCGTAGATATGTCTACAAACTATGACTATGGCATTATTACCAGAACCTTACATAATACAAAATAGGATCTCTGCGCTTGAATAAAGCCTCGCTTTTAATTTTTCTAGCTAGGAAATTTCTGTAGCGCACCACTGTGTAGATTCCATGAGCAGAGGCGATCTGAGTAAACTCACGCGGCTGAGTGCGAACTACCGATCCGTGTTGCAAGCTCTGTGCAATCTGTTGCCAGTGACGACGGAGACTATAAAGAGTCAACGATTGAAAAAACAACCGTACTCCTAGGGTGGCCGTGACGACTGTGGAATGATGGAGTTTAATTTAAAAACTGGCGAGGATGGTATTTATTATTTAAACTGGGACTTGACTGTGACTGGGGCAAAATATAACCAAATACAGTATCACAAGAGTACCACCTTCTTTGAGTTTAGTAGACTTTGTGTCATTTATCTCCCTTGCCCCGATTGTCTTTCCTTTTCTGCGAGATTTTTTCATTGTTGACAGGTGAAGCTAGTGCTCTGACACTAGCTATATCAAATAACGTGCCTACAAAAAGAAAAACACGAAAAAGATTTGAATATATTTCCATAAGGCTGAAGAGGCGATAAATTCAATAGGAGTGTTTGTAAAGACTTTAGCAGTGCTAGACAGCAGATGAAATGATGAAATGAAATGTATTTGATCAAAGAGTACTATTTAGCTTAGCTGTCAAACACACTTCACATGAAACACTAACCTAATGGTGTAAGGCTATAATATAATTACCTTAATTATATAAAATTAACACCTAGCATGACGGAAAAATGGAACACCTCAGAAGAAAGCGATATTCAATTCAAGATTTAAGAACAGCTTATGCATCAATTTTGCCTTATTCCATCCCACCGGAAACAAATATGCCATAGATCCAAATGTCTGTAACGTTACCAGTATAATAGCCTCTTATGTTACAGCGAACCTCTACCAAGTCTACCTCTGATTGGGAAATATACGGTGCAAATTCCGTTATACCACAAATATCTCTTACTATATTGATTATTACTACAATGAAAGTAGCTACGATTGTCACAGCAATTTAACTAGTTTATTTACTGATTATTTTCATTTCAGCTAACACTAGCGAATAAGTAAGATATTGCAAAATCCTGAGTCGTGACATACAAGTGGAACACTTTCAGAGAGATAAGCATAAGTACTGAGAAACCATACCCAAGATCCATGCAAAAAATATTCTAGGCGTGATGGAGGAAGAAAGGAAACAAGAAAGACACATTGAAGTTCAAAGAATTGGATGATCAAGTAAAAAAGAAACTTAAGAAGCCCGAGGAGGACGAATGGTGGAAGGAACGTGAAATTTAAATTCAGTCTCCTCGGAAATCCATCATAGCACAGGGAAGTAAAGGTCTATTTGGAGAGGGTAAGACAAGTTCGTCAAGTGGATGTTTAAAAGCTATGGACAGTACCTTTACGAATGAGATAAGCGAAATTGGTGGAATGATGGAAATGGCATCAGTGACATGAATAAAATACATCGGTCTTGCGGTCAGCCGAAGACAACAGACTGAACAAGAGGCAAACTGCAGCGAAATCGAAACCGAAAGTTGACCATTTGCAAGGATTAGAGACCCTATAAAAACAGTTTTTATATGATCTCTAGCAAGGATAGAGCGGCACTCCACTATACCAATTGCTAGTATTTATAATACGTAAATAAACCTTTATATTATTTAAGTAACAAGGCAGCTATGCACGATCGTCCTGACTGTCTCTGTGTCCAACCAAAATCTATGGAATGTTAGAGCATTACCGTATTCATCAAGTGAATGATGGAACATCTGTGTAAATCTAGCTATATATATAGGGTAGATGTGAGTTTGAAAGCTTAGACGGCTAATCGCGGTAATAGGCTAGGAATCCTAAATCCCTATTGAGACCCTATCAACACAGTCTAATTTGGTGATCATTTTTAATTAATCAATGTCTCTGTCCAGTTTACTTCTGCGTTGTGTTATAATTATTAACTAGGCCAAGTAGCATGTATTTTGTCTATATTTTGAGGGCAACGGACTTTGTACATATGTTATAATTATAGTCTTTCATTCACCCTCTTTAAATATTTAGGAATAATAATAATAATATATCTGAGGAATTACAAAACGAAGGCGTAATGGTGGTACTTTTTCAGGGTACCGGACAACTCGACTCGCGTTATAGTATGGGACCTATGGGGAGACAACTCGACCCAGTCATTTCTCGCCCCAGACTAGTCGCCCCACTTGGGAAAGACGACTCGACCCAC
>WURV02197736.1:0-27258 GCA_011762755.2 Epimenia babai
ATAATTAAATGTCAGTCGCACGTACAACATTGCCCTGTTACATCCTGAAGATATTTTTATAATAAACCATTCCACGAAAATCTTGCTCATTTCCTATTGTGGAAAGCGCGGGGAAAAATCCCTCGTGTATGCTGGTTCGAACTTGCAACCTCTTGCATGAAAGGTAGCGCGTCTCACCACTATACCACTGTCAAATGGTCAAAGGCTAGCAGGACCCGAGAGGCAGCCATGGTAGGATCAGGAAGTGCTCTAGCGTAGAACCCGGGAGGGAGCCAGGGTGGAGGACATTACTATTGAGTGGGTTAGAGAATGAACGAAGCGAAACCGGATCAATTTGCAATATGTTAGGTGATAAAGTGCGGGAAAGGGGTTATAGATTATCTACAAGACCGGCACTATATCGTGAAAAACATCTGACTTCATATCAAGTCCCCATCCATTCCCTTATGGCGTCCCACCCGGTAGTATACTTGGTCTTATAATCTATACCATGTTCACTACACCGCTTGTTAACATCGTCGATAAATACAGCATCGACTACATGTTCCACGCTGACGATAGCCAACTCTGGCTACCTGTGAACACAAAGGATCTCAAATCGCCTGAAACATCACTAAGAATACTAACTCTATGCCTCGATAAAATTTGTGACTGGATGACCGCTAATAAATAAAAAAATTATCCAACGAAAACTTAACTTATGGTCATCTCTATTGAGATCACCATTCTCTACTACACCTCCTCCAGACATCACCATCAGGATTGAAGTATCACCTGGCAAACCATCTGACCACGTTTGCAAACTGGGTATAATATTTCACTCATATGCACCTACATTAACAGATATCCATAACTCTCCAATCTGGACTTTTCTACGTATTTACGCAACATTGGATCCATCTATCGGTACTTGAAACCTGAACTGTGTGAAATGTTAGTACATGCTTTATTACCAGCACAATCGACAACTGTAATTCATTCTACGCAAATCTGCCTTCCACTGAACTCTGCTGACTCTGAAAACTACAGAACAGTGCTGATCGAGTGTTCCATATGCTGGCGCGAGTCTACAAATGCCATCGTATTCCATACATGTAATTTTGGACCGAATATTGAGAAAATGACCATTTTTGCTGGATATTATGCGGAGTATAATCAATAACAGATGATGTAAATTGTAATATTACACATGATAGCAAAACTATATGGGGTGTCTTGCCCATTTTAGGTTGGTTTTGTACCCTTGTCGGGATGAGAGTTAATAGAGCCCATTCATCATATTACTAGCTTTCTGTTCATGGTCATAAATCGTAAAAAAAATTATGACATAATGAGTTGTTAACCCAACATTGACATTTAACACACAGTGACCGTTTTCCATTCACGCCACTTATATAAGGCATACCAGTTATCGTTGCCACTCAATATTCAGTCGTATCTTATCAAAGATTGTAATGAGCACGACGATAACATTAGGAGGATGTGTGATTTCAAACTGAAGTTCGCTAAAACCACAAAGAAATGTATGTCTAAAAATATTAAAATATTGAAAGATATAGACAAGAGGCAAAAGAGACCCGACAATACCCATACGACACTAAAACAAGGCAAGAGCCCAGGCCAAAGAGACCCGACAGTACCCATTACGACACTAAAACAAGACAAGAGGCCAAAGAGACCTGACAATACCCATTACGATACTTAAACAAGACACGAGGCCAAAGAGACCCCACAGTACCCATTACGACACTAAAACAGGACATGAGGCCAAGGAGACCCGACAATACCCACGGACAAACTCCGATCAGAAAAGCTCACTGAACATAAGCTCAGGTGAGCTGAAAATCGACTTAATAACAAACGAGATTAAATAAACTAGCAGTGAATTAGTGTATTAAAATGATGTCCCCACAGATCACACATTAGAAAGTTTAGATGAAAATCTCACCACAGTTTATATCACACCTTTTAATTGTTGTAAAATTAAAATCATTATCACTAATAGCACGCATAAATCATTTTATAGTAGAGATTCAATAATTAGTTAACGTCATTACTCATCATCATTAGCAGATATATAAACGTATGAAGTCAATTAAACAATTTCAGGAGCTGCATCAACACGATTGGCTAATTTCAGTTATTATTACAATTTAAATACCTAAATGGTGTCAAGTAAGGTTACTTACTGAATGTGTCCAGTTCTAGCATAAAGATTCCTGACTGCAAGAATTATTCATTGAATTTTACTGCTGTATAATAGAGCAACAAGTATCTTACTACTGTATTGTACATTTATGGGGCTCTTGCATACAAACTAGACTGTGTATTAGGTTGCTGCAAGTAGACATCACACAGTGTGGTGTCTACAGGAGTGTAGAATGACTGCTTTACATTTGAATAATGCCTACTGTGTTAACACCACACTACTATACATATAAGATACAGATAATACAATTAAATTATATACTGAAGACACTCACTTTTAAAACAAGGGCTATGAATTGACAATTTATACTGTATAGTGATACACAGTTCAAAGATAACTAGAGAACAACCGTCCCTATCAATATTAATATAAAAATAAACAATACGCCAGAGAGACCCGACAATACCGATTACGATACTGAAACAAGGCAAAAGGCCAAAGAGACCAAACAATACCCATTACGATACTTAAACAAGACAAGAGGCCAAGGAGCCCCGACAATACCCATTACGTTATCGAAACAAGACAAGCGGTCAAAGAGACCCGACAATACTCATTATGACACTAAAACAAGACAAGAGGCCACTGCGACCTGACAATACTCATTATGATACTGAAACAATACAAGAAGCCAAAGAGACCCGACAATACCCATTATGACACTACAACAAGAGAAGAGGCCAGAGACTCGACAATACTCATTGCGATCCTCTGTGGCAGACCCCTGCAATAAGTGGTTTTTGAGACTTTTTGAAATTTTTTAAGAAAGAATACGAACATTGGCAGAAGTTACTTCCCCTAGCTTCGATGACGATACCATGAACAAATCTAGAAGAGACCACCCCGCAGACAATATCTGCCAAATAACAGACCTCTGCCATAAGCAGTTCGTGCGAAGAAGATTTTTTAAGAAAAAATACGAACATTGGCAGAGGTTACTTCTCCTAGCCTCAATGATGATACCATGAACCCATATCTAGGACAATATCTGCCACATGGCAGACCTCTGCTAAAAGCGTTTTTGAGAAGCAGATTTTTTAAGAAAATGTTAACATCGGACGGAGGGATGGACGGACGATGCACAAACTCCGATTAGAGAAGCTCATCGAGCATAAGCTCAGGTGAGCTAATAATTCATGATTAGAGTGGGTCATGGTGCTTTTTGTGTTTTGGTGTTGTTTCTGGTTGTGTTGACCATTGGATGTATTGTCCAGTGGTTCTGTTTTCCAATGTTGCCAGTGGTCGTGATGCCCCATGCAGTACAATGTGGCTATGTTTACAGGTAACAAAAAGACATTGACACCATCGATGACAGACCTTAGCCAAAGGCTGACCCATATGAAGCATTTGTCACCAAACAGTCATAGCCCCAAATATCCGACAGGTCGCTTAATTCTTCCATCTATTATGTTAATTAGTTAATTAAATCACTTGGGCTTATATTATGGATAAATATTAGGATTACATAAACAAATGAAAATTGTTATTAAAATTGTTATTGTAAAACTCTTGATGTAATCAGTTGTCATTAGAGAGATGTCATTGGGGAGATGTCTTTGGGGAGATGTCGTTAGCCGTGCTGTTATATCGCAAAATCTTAAAAATAGAAACAAAAATAGAGAAATAACATGTGTTTCGGTGAACTTAGATCAGAATTTATTGAGCTGTCTTATAATAAGTACACGGCCTGATGTGAAATGTTACTTCATTGTTATTTGTAGTTAGCACATCTTGCATTGTGTCTTATTTCAAGGCCACTGCATCGATATACATTTAATTTTAGGTCACCTTTTGACCAGAGAGACGAAGCTGCTGGAGGAAAGCCGCCGTGAGAGCAACACAAGCACGATCAGTTCATACATGAGCAGTTTGTGTTCAGATCCTTATGGGAGCCAGTTCTCTAGTCGACGCTCAAGTGGTGTCAGCGGTGGTTCTCGGTTCAGCATGATTAATTCACCATATGAATATGATATTGGCACAAGTCGTAGGTCGAGCGAAGAAAGTGGCATCGGTTATGTTGAGACGCGCCTGAAAAACGCTCACCTTGGTAACCACACGCTTTCAAACAATGTGAGGAGTCGTGCCGGTAATTTAATGTATGCGGGTGAAGGAGAACACTTCACGGCGAAAGCTGTAGCATCCAGTCGTGCTAGAGACAGGATGCTGACATGTACACCAACTTCTGAAGCACGACGCGCGAGTGATCCCGTGCGCACACATGACCCAAATTTTGGTGCGCTGAAGAACTTGCAGCGGATCGGTAGCTTGAATACAATTAAAGCGTCTCAGTCAGTGTCATGCAGCGTGAAAGGCCTGGACAAGTCGCACTCAACTGATACTGTTCAGTCATCATGTAGCAGCATCGCGACTCGTTATAATCATGGCTTAGTTAATGAATCGGATGTGACGTTAGATGAGAAGATGGTCGAGGACAACATGGATATCATCATACCCGATGACATGCAAGTCTTTCTCCGTCAGTACAACAATGGTTTGATGAGTGACAACCATCACAACCCTGATGTGTTGAATCAGACAGGAAAACACACCAATAATCATGGTGTGTTGTCTTCAACGAATGACGTTGCTTTCAATAACTTATTGAACTCGACCACCGAACAATCCGCACCGAGACAGTACCGACCTTTGCCCAACCAACAGACAAATGTGCTCTCGCCGTTTGGGGGAAGACCAACTAACTTCCGATCGAATATTACTCCACAGTTTGACACATACAATAATACTGGAGATGCGTCACTGAGTTATCAACAGTCATCTTTGCAGAAAGGTTGGGATTGCAGCAGTGGTACAGTCCCACTTACTCAACAGGCCTTGCTGCAGCACCAACAACAGTTAAATAACAGCGCTCACAGCATGCATTCTCAGCATAATAACTTAGCTCACTGGGCCTTAAACAACACTAATAATACTAATTCTCATCAGCAATACAACAATTGGTCGAGCTTATCACTTCTGAAACTACGCCAAGTAAACAAACCAAATAGTCCCCAAGTTCAGGTTCCACATATTAGCCAATCAAAAATACCTGTGAAAGCCAATAAAGCCACAAATCGAGGTTCGATTAATGTCGGCGCACTAATACCAGTGAATGCTGATCCACTATATGTAAATAACAATGGTTCATTAAATGCAAACTACCCAAGCGTCAATGTGGGTAATGCCTTGCTACCACCAGATGTTCCAAACCGTAACTATCAGCAGTTGGAACCACTCATGATAGATTACATGGCTCGCAACAGTAACGTCGATCTGGCCATACCGGATCGAGCCATCCAGACGTTTGCTCGTAATGTTTGTATTGACCAGATGGACCAATCACCAGGCTGTAACCAAGTTTCCAGCACGAGCGACCTATGTTGCGACAAGGAACCTATAGGAGACTTTATGGATAACATCAACTCGATATCTTCAGAGCGGTTATGTGACGCACCAAATTCTGCTGATTATTACATAAATTCGCGTCCAAGTACGGGCATTAACGGCATCGAATCAAACATGGTCGTGAATGACATGAGTTCTTTACTTACACAACTGGTTCATGAAAATCATTGCCTTTCTCGACGCTTTTAAAATTCAGCCACGAGAGCTCCTCATGCAGACTGCCCTCACTAAGCATGCTTTATATACGTACAATATCCGTGATAATTTTCATCTCATTTTATTAAAAAGGTTATTAAAAAGGTGTTAACATTTTATTTTTCATATACCATTGTAGCAGATCTGCTTTTTCCTTATACCTATGCAGATCAAATATTGTTAACTTTCTAAAATTGAAATCGGTTTTCTCTTATAATTTTGACGATAAAAGTGCCGAGCTGCCACTTTTTGTTTATATTCAGTTTTCTAAGATACTAATAATTTATTTTACAAGGTATTTTTCAAATAGTTGTGAAACAAATTTAAACTGAAGGTTTTGTTGCACTTCTACAAACCTATAACCAAAGATATATCACAATTATCACATATGATAATTATGATACATATCTATCAAATTCGTACTAATTATATTTATGTCTGCTAAATGCCATCTTTCTGTGAAATATTATATTTTATACTAAAATGGAACATACGTATCAGGTTTTGTGCGCTTTATCACCATTCATCCAGAATTTTGATGTATCAGCTTGCCACTGTCACACTTCAATTTGTCATCTGCATCATTTCACCATTGGAAACTGATTATCGGGAAGCTTGTAAACAGGTTAATTTTTAGTGGTGATTGATGGTAATTTTAGGGTTTTTCTCCATTTAGTGGAATAACTTTAAGCTGACTTAATAGAAAAAATGTCACTGGAAATGAGAGCAATACAATACTGTCAGTTTTTGGAAAGGGTTTCTTTGGCGCATGCATTATATTAGGCTGAGTGTTGGTTTCCCCATACCTGGACTGTGGACCATTTGTGTGGTGTGCGCTTATAAATTAGTACTAGTTTTCACAGTAGTTTAGAATTTAGATGGTTCTTAAGTTTTACGGAGCAGAATATCACTTTTGTTGTGATTCATATTGGATGCATATTATTAAGTTTATGTTATAAGATCAATAACAATGTTTTTTTAATCATGATATCATGTTGCGGTATCTGTTTGTCACCATAACCCTGCACAGTTTTCATCAAACATTTTTTCATACATGTAGAGGGCATGTCGATTCATATCCTACCTTTAATTAGCATATTAAGTCATTACTTTTTACCCATGGTAATCTACTATTATTGGGAAATATTCACGTTAATGTCATAATTTAGTCATTAGAACATGGGCTATAATATTAGCAGGAATAATAATAATGTATATCTTCTCCATAGAAATATTTCCATCTTAAATGTATAAATGTTGAATGTCCTCTTCACTATACATAAGTGCTATCTACCCCTCCGCTTTACGGGGCAGCTGGCGTAGTGGTTAGAGTGCTTGACTTTGAATCCAGGGTTCAAATCCCGCTCTAACCAGTATATATCTGTGGCGTTTTGCGGGCTGAAAGCGCCTTAAACTCCGTTGCCCATGGGGGTCTGGGTAGCCCTTGCAGTGTGGTTCTGTTGGGGCTTTTTCCCCTCTGACGTTTGCTGTGCTTCATATGCTCTATATATCATCTCTATGTCGCTTACCTCCCCGCTATGTCATCATCTCATTGTAAATAACCATTAACCTTCCATAGACTTAGCGGAGTGTGCGACATATGTAGCTCGTATGTAGATATCTGGAACCAGTGGCGTGAATGGAAAAAGGTCAATTGTCTGCCCAGACTCGGTGGATTTTTCACTTTAGGTATTTTCCCCCACCCCTTATAAGGGAGGCTAATAAAATTGTCGTGTTAACCACACAGGCTAGCTTTACAAAGGGTAATAAATGAAATTAGCCTACACAACGATTATTTCGGTAGTCAGTCTATAAATAAATAAATAAATAAATAAACACCCGATGAAATATACTTGTAGAGAAAGCTTGTATTAATCACTATCTCAGTTAGTCAATAAGGCGTTACTTTTAATTTTCATTCCATATGATCGGCTAGCGCCGTAACCGGTATATTATTGGTGGGTTCTACAGTCTAATAGCGCCATATTCGATTAGAATACTATTAGATGTATGTATGTATAATGGGCAGGAATTTACCCACTTTTGAGGCCATCGTTGGCTCTTTAAGTAAATAAAAAGGGAGAATTCTAAGTTTTAGTGCTACTATATTAATGGTAATGTGAGCCACACTCATTTGTTGTCTGGCTATATCTTTGTATGCTGTTACTGCAAAGATCACCCATTGATCATTCACGCCACTGGCTCAAAATGCGAACATGAAACTGTGATAAGGGAGAATCATGTGCAGTGGTGTACATTATGCGAATGATGAGATGGTGGAGTAGGGTATATGGGTAAATTTGTGTAAGCGCCATAATATACAAACGTTGTGTGGAAGAAGCCATTAAGTAACATTTAATCTGATACTGTAATAGCCCGTTGCTAGAAATATGCTGAGGGTTGTATACTCTCTATAGACGAGAGAGAAAAGCACAGTTTTCTGGAATTAAGTCCAGCAATCTAGCCCATGATCCACTAGTTCTCTCTCAGGCTGAGTAGACACTTAAAAAATATAGACCAGAGTTATCCATTTCATAACAAACAAATTGTATGATGCGCGTGTTTTTATAAAATGCATTGATATTCACAATGTAGGATATTAAGTTTATGCACTTAATGGCATTTCTATTAACTATGATCAAAAGATATTTTTGATACTGAAATTGCGATTTTTTGACATATGACAGAGGCGTAAAATTACAAATGGAGTTAAAGAAATGTCATCCTGAAGTCGATAATCGTCAACTTAATGGACAAATTTCTTTTACGCTGCAGGTGACAATTATCACGGTGCAGGTGACAATTATCATGATGCAGGTGACAATTATCACGGTGCAGGTGACAATTATCATGGAGAGTATCTTCTTCGTGATCTAGGTGACGATACTTGACTAAGATCTGCCCTCCATAGTTTTGTGGCATGACGATGATTATTGAACAATGGGTTCCTTCTTCAGGATGCAGGTATCATCCACGAAAGTCTTCCTTCCCTGCTTCTAACGATTATTAACAAATTTCTCACTGTCATAATGCAGGTACTTAGCAAATGACATCGAGGAGGACGAAGAGGACCTGAAGTACGAGATCTTCCCCTGGGCCCTCGGCTGTCAGTGGCAGCGGAAGTACTGCGCCTTCCTCAAGATGAAAGACTATCTGTGGAAGAAGATGGGTTATAGAGCTGTTGTCAGTCGAAAGTGCTGCGATGAGGCAAGTATCGGGTGACCAGCAAAATGTTGTTTGTCTATTTTGGTATTATATCATGGGTTAAAGTCATTCATGAATGAAACTTTATCAATCTGTGGAAATGAATAAAGAAGATAGAGGGACATGTTAATTAGATATTTTTTTGAAAATTTTGTGAAATGGGATTAAATACTTAATTTACTCTCTCATTATTAGTTGTATGCTACATATGGTTATGAGGCTGCTACAATATTGTTAGTCATTTATCGTAGGTTACTACAATATGGTAAGCATTTATTATAGGTTGCTACAATATTATTAGCATGTTTTATTATGATGGGGCAATACGCATGCACGTACTGCCAATTCTGGGCCGATATAGGTTTGAATGGCAACGGACTCATGACACAACTCAGCTATACTCAGCTGACATTTTTGTACAAGATGACATGATATCTAAGGGCTAGTAAACAGAGACACAGCGTAGTTTGCATATGAAACAGAAGCACATCAAAGAGAAAATGCACATGCAACACTGCAGGCAGTAACCGGACCCAAATGGGCTGATTCGAAGTTGAAAATTGCCACAGGTAGCGAGTGTAGTAACTAAGACAGGGACTCGGACCAAGGTCTTCCAGAGTTCAGTGATCCAGCCACTAGGCTACCTGAGGTAAATATTCGAGATAAAAAATTACATTTTTAAACTTTAAAGACTGAATTAAAAGACAAACTTAACAATATCCAGGAGATTACCAGTAAATATACACTGGAAAAGGGCGAGAGGCTGAACTGCCGTTTGAAAGTGTAGGACGAGATACGGGATTCATATAAGGTTTTTGTTTTCATTACCAGCTTATGGCCATCGAACCTGACCACTCATTGTGGTCACGGAACAGACCGGATTACCACAGCGGAGCGATACGCAACTACCACAGAAGCGAGGAGTACAAACCACGAGGACCGTTCCGGTCGCCGCATTATTGCGCGCGGTGCGAAGATCACAGATACAACTCGCTCGATAATACCTCGTGGTTTTTATCATCGAATGACAGCGACAGCAGCGGCGATGTGGACATCGAGAATGTGCTGCCCACCACCAAGGAGGATCAAGTAAGGAAAGGTTCGTATATACAATACCGAGTATCGCTGAGTCACCGCTCAAATATGTCGCCGATGACTGTTCTAATATATCGCAATATTAGACTTGCTTAGCTTATTTCGCTGACTGAAATTCACAATGGCAAACGATACAAACTATTGTATTTTGATCGAGGTTGCCCTGTTCTTACCTCGGCCAGCTTCACCCTTTGTGATAGGCCGTCGTGGTCGGTCTACTGATCGCTACTATGCATTACTCTGCACAGAAAATCATGTTATTCCTCCTAAAAATCACTAAAATAAACTCCTAAACATGATTTTATTGTGCTGCAGTCAATCATTTATTGAGAGGATCGAGACATAACAACTGTCATTTATCGATGTGATTTTTGTCTTTGGTCATTTGCTAATCGTGTCTGAATGCTAATATTGCCAGTGAGTAATAAATCATAATGTATAAATTTTTATATTCACGACAGAAATAAATCCGATATTTTTTCTTAAATTTAGGAATAGGCGAGGTGCTACATCCCGCTAAAATCTACGTTAAGATGAGTTGGAATGTGACAATGCGATATTGAATAGATGAAGGAGATGCTTTTCTGCGATGGTCTTTCCACCTGTAGTGATGCACTGACTCGTTTGTTACCGGGTGCGACCCAGATGCTAGAGTGACACTGCCGGCATTCGGTGAGGTGTGGCCATGCGCGGAGGAATAACGAGACTAAGTCGCTCCCGACCCGGTCCCGATATAACAGCACTAAATATGGCAGACAATGCATGATCAGTGAGTGCCGGTGTAGAACTAAATATATGCTCCATAAAAGGGCAGTAACTTTTACTTTGATTTAAAAGTAACAAAGCCACTGCATTGCTCAAAAAAGTTTAATGATTCGCCAGAAAATGATAGAGAAAAACGAGATAGTTCAATAATTTTGGCTAGGGTGCCAACAAAAAGGAGGGTTCAAATGCCAGTTAAAACGAATCATTTTTCTTTTGCACAAGGAATGCTATACCACTTTCTTTGGCCGATATATCTATCGGTGAAATTTATCAGTGAAACTATATATACTGTGAAAGTGATAAGCGGCTTGCGGGAAGGTAATGCACAGTTGTCTCCCTTTAATGACTTGTCGTAAACATTAGTTACGAGCTACTCGAGTGGCATAAAAGTAGTTTGTAAATATGGTTTCGTAGGAATGCCTCCCCCTGATGTGTCGCAGTGGCGCTTATCTCTCCTCTATCTCATCATCTCACCGTAAATAATCACTATGAGGGATTTAGAGAAGTGCGCGACATATTGGCTCTCTGTGGGGGTTGATATGAATGGATGAAGGTCAGGTGTCAGTTAAGAGTTGGTGGTTTTCACTGAAGTGTATTTCCCACGCTAAATTAAGCTAATCCATCATCTGCATACATAGGCAAACTTTGTAAAGGGCCAATGATGGCCTGAACAACAGGTTCATCTCTGCCTATTGTTACATAGATACTTTACATCACATAATTAATGACAGGAATACGCAATTTTTTTTCTCAAAAGCCTATTGACAGCACATAGAGAAATGAGACTTTAAAATCATTAATTTCTGTTCAAAGGTATATTAGCGGAACACTACGTAAAAATTATAAATACTGTTGCTACTACAGTAACATTGAGATACAGCCATGGGCAAGGTCTATCTAGTAACCAAATTAGGAATTAGGACAATAAGTAAAAATTGTCTGCCAAACACACAGCGATATGTCGTGAGAAACTGACGTAATTTCATGCTGGCTTTTTCATAATTACGGTTAAGGCTAGATAGAGGTCTGATGGAGAAGTAAACACATAATTTAATCAATTCACAAACACTTTCTGGACCTGCCATTATATAATACCACATGACTACACATTCGAAAGAGATGATTGGGTAAATTTGGCTGCAGGCAGTTCCCTCCAACTGGTTGTCAGCTGCCAATATTGATACTGTGTATAAAAAGTAGTCGACTTCAGAATTATTCTAAGCTTCACTCATCAAAACGTGGAAGATTTACTGCCCTTTCATGGAGGAATCATAGTTTCTCTACCGTACCTCGTTTAGACGAGAAATTTATATTTGTCGACGGCATCTTTCGCGAAAGTGTTTTAAGAATACTTGCGCATGAAATAGTGCTATTAACCTGCCATTAAATGTAATGATATTGCTCAGACATACGAAACATAAGACTAATGACCACATGTTCCACGCTCACAGTAATATGTTTCTTAAGGAATTGCACAGTATGGTGACTTTTTAGTGATTATATTTTAGGTACATATACGATAACAAACAGGCCTACTTGTAACTTATATGCATCTGCTGGCCACGTAAATCATTTAATTAAGCTGTGGGCACACCGTTAAAAGAAAAAGGCCGTGTTTCCCATTTTCTCATGGGCCCCTTACAATCAAAACGTAGGGGGGAAAAGTAATTTATACATAGTGTTTGTGAAGCAAACAATCAAATGATCTGTGATAGGCTATCGCAATTTCACCTAGCTGTGATCTTCTGCTATTGCAGTCTATCAAAAGTGTCTTTTTCGGTTATTTCAAGCTATCGTGTAACTGCGATCATATGATATCGCGAGCTATTGGAGCTGTAATCTTGCGCTCCAGCGACCTGTTGCGACTGTGATATTTTGCTGTCACTAGCTAGGTTCTAGGTCACTAGAACTGTAACCACGTGCTATCAAAAGCCATTGTAACTGTGACCTTGTGCTATCAAAAGTTATTGAACTGTAACCTCGTGCTATCAAAAGCCATTGTAACTGTGACCTTGTGCTATCAAAAGTTATTGATTTGTAACCCTGTGCTATGAAAAGTTATTGAACTGTAACCTCGTGCTATCAAAATCCATTGTAACTGTAATCTTTTGCTATCAAAAGTGATTGAACTGTAACCTCATGCTATCAAAATCCATTGTAACTGTAACCTTGTGCTATCAAGTGATTGAACTGTAACCTTGTGCTATCAAAAGTTATTGAACTGTAACCTCGTGCTATCAAAATCCATTTTAACTATAACCTTGTGCTATCAAAAGTGACTGAACTGTAACCCTGTGCTATGAAAAGTGATTGAACTGTAAACTTGTGCGATCAAAAGCCATTGTAACTGTGACCTTGTGCTATCAAAATTTTTGAACTGTAACCCTGTGCTATGAAGTGATTGAACTGTAAACTTGTGCGATCAAAAGCCATTGTAACTGTGACCTTGTGCTATCAAAAGTTATTGAACTGTAACCTCGTGCTATCAAAAGCCATCGTAACTGTAACCTTGTGCTATCAAAAGTGATTAAACTGTTACCTTGTGCTATCAAAAGTTATTGAACTGTAACCTCGTGCTATCAAAAGCTATTGTAACGGTTATTTACTCCCATGAGCTAATGGAACAGCGACCATTGTACTATCGCAAAATATCGAAACTCTGATTTTTGCCGATAAACTGAAGCGAATGTATAATAATCTGATCGAGGACACTACCGCCAATGTTGTAGAAATGGTCCAAAAATTCCAATCGCAAAGATAACAATTATTAAAAAATACAACTGACAACCGACAATACTGGCACGTTTTTCTCAAATACTGTGATATTTATAAGGTAAACAAACACGATTTTCAGAGTTATTTTAATTAATTTTGAATTTAAAATAATTGTTCCGGTTTATATTTAATAAAAATAAACTTCACCTTTGTAATTGACAACTCTTGGATGTAACATTCGATGTTCATTGCGTTATACAGACAATATTAATAATGTCCCTCGAAGACGAAGAGATGCATCGAGGAAAAAAGGTTAGGTTTAGGTACAACTACAATACTGGATTCAAATGTCTTGTTTGGTGTGAGTACAAGAATGAATATCTTAAGATCTGAGCATTGTTAGCATCATTACACTACATCTACTGTGGACAGTATCTCAATGCATGACCATTCTTGGACTACTAGCCACCGAGCAAACTTCATGGGTAGGTATTATTTTTTGCTGCGGCGACTTAAAGTTGAAGCATTAACGCGATCTAAGAACGCCAGTTCTTAAGAACACGATGAACAAACATCATGATGGACATGTAAACTCCCAAGGTCATGTGGACTTGAGTAGGTCGGGAGAACTGTAGAACGTCGAGCCGAGTGCACGTAAACTGATGATGCGTCGAGTCGGGGCACGTAGTTTACAGGGTATCTGGTGTTTTATCGCAACTATGACAACCACGATAAACACGACCAGGAGGAGCACGTAGCTGAAGGTAAGGGAGGGCGTCTCGTGCTGCAACGCAACGGTTGGTGCGAATGTACCAAATTGTCAGCTTCACCTATATGATAATGTTGACAGTAGTTCTTAATGTTCCGCTCGTGGAATTATCAATTGTCCAAGGCACTGCCAACTATACAAATCAACCTTGTAGATATCATCAGACAAGTTCAAAGAAAAAATTTTATTAACTGAAATATTCTGATAACCGGAATGGATTACGATACATGGTAATGGGGACTTTCATCGATTAATGGGATTATTCTAAACGGAGGATATGACATTATCAGGCATATTCTATTAAACAGTATATTACATTAACAGGAATATTCTATTTAAATATATGTGCCATTAAGAGAAATATTCTATTAAATGGTATAGGACAATAGGAATATTCAATAAAATGGTAAGTCAACAAAACAGGTTAATTGTCTGCCCAGACTCGGGTTTTACACACAAGGTATCTTCACCCACCCCCTATAAGCAAGGCTAATCAAATTGTCGTGTTAACCACATTAATAGGCCAGCTTTGTATAGCGCCAAGGATGGCCCACGCAACAATTACCTTGTGAATCAGCCTATAAATACATTCATTATATGACATGAAAGGTATATTTTATCAAATGGTTTATAACATTAACAGGAAGTTTCTATTAAATGGTGTGATAACAAGAATTAACGGGAATTTTCAATTAAATGGTAAGATAAAATAAAATTAACAGGAATTTTCTATCAAACACTATAATAGAGATATTCTATGTTGTATTATAATAACATTGAAAAGAGTATTGTATAGAGCTGTATAATATATTACCAGAAATATTTTTGGTGCTATTTGAACAAGTAGTGTGCAGTTTGACACTATACAGATATTACATCAATAACAAAATAACATAGTTGCTGAAATGATTCTTACAAAATGTTAGAATTTAGTCTTGATTAACCATTATTATTGAAATTATACCGCACATACCATATGTAGTTCAATCGCGTTATGTTGATTTCCCTGGGGTAGGACCGTGTGCGCGTCTGTCCAGACGAGCAGGTAGTTGAAGATGGTTTCGTAGATTGGGCGCAGAGACCTTACAACTCGCTACAACGGATATCGACGCGTAAAAATCATCATTCAGTAATTATTATATGTCCACAAGACACACGATGTGCTGTATATTATTTACTTATGAAGATTGTATATATTTTATGCCGCGTTAATGATGATAATTAATTTTTAATAAAATAACAATTGCTGAATTCTCTAAACTTAATGACTGTAATTCTCGTTTGAATGGTAATTTCCAAAGGATTTCCTGTATTTTTATATTTTTACCAAGTATTTGTCAACAAATCCTATCTGGTTTCTCTATAATCAGCATTTCTTACACAGTTTTAGCAAAATCACAATGTTGTTATTAGAGCATTTCAGTGACAATTTTCGAATTTGTTGTTTAAGATGCAAAAAGACATACTCAGATTCAAATGGAAATTTCCATAAGCCAGACTTTAGTGGGTTTTTTCCGTAATACATCACCTCAAGTGATTACTTGCCGGCTTTCTGATCGGAATATTAGTAAACATGAATTTTCACGTAACTTGAAGGTATGATAGCTTTATAGTGGATGTGATTAGATTAAAGACTGAGGGAGAAAAAGTAACGACTAAAGGTGTCAAAACTTAGCATGGAAAGTGTTAACTATCTGCAGCTCTTCATAAGGCAATAGGAGGGCGAGTCTAGCACGCACATATGGTACGACACTAACGTTCAAATCATGACTTGGTGGGTTGAACATGTCGAAACACTTGTCATGTTTTTGACTGTTGCCCCATAACTCTATGACCAATGAGAATGGTATCTGCAATAGTACGACACTGTCACGTGATCACATGTACACACCTAATCTTGGAGCATTGTGTAATGTACCATTACGATACGGTAATACAAAATCTTAAATAATTTTTCAATGAAGCATCAACAGAAAAATGTAAAATACCAACATCCCATTAAGCCACACCCCACCCCCACCCAAGAGGCGTGTTAGGATGAAATTAAAAAAGCGAACAATGCAACAAGCACCTACATTTATAAATAACCCCGAAAAAATCAATAATGGGAATGGACAATTTCTATTTTTTGGGGAGCTCAACCAAACCCCACTCCCCCCCTTCCCAAAAACTGTATCAAAATTATAATAGCTTTACAAAACACCACTTTCCTTACTTCCTACTATAGCTGACGTATGTGAACTCCTATCCCCATAGCCGATGTTACGATATTATCTCATTCGCCAGTAAACATAACCCGCATCATTGACTATAATCAATCATTGCGGTACCTTTTTCACGCCAGCCATGTAGTCTATGACGGTTCCGGCAGCCGTATAATGGATGAGTTCAAAGGCCGTGCCGTAACTGTAGCGGTCATTCGTCGATGCCGATATTGATTCGGCGAGACGCAACATATCGTCGTAGTTGTCGGGTCGTCGTCCGATTCGATGCGATTCGCTGTCTGATGTATACGTGCATCGATAAGTGCATCGATAAGCTGGAATTAATCTTGTGTCTAGGCCATCATTCAATCAGCCTTTAGAAAGCTAGCCTAGAGTGTAGTGCGGTTATCGATGCATCAGCGAAGGTGCAAAACGAAAAGTCGAGGCGACGGACGCCTTATTGACTTACTAAGATTATGGTTAACACAGGCTTTCGTATACGAGTATACTTCATCAGGTGCACTGCTTCATTAGATTGCACCTAATTTAACCACTGGGCCGCCTAGCCCGCCCTCCACTCTCTGATAACTGCACATGACATGCCTACCGATGTTCAGGAAAATACTTGATCTCAGAAATCAAGCGTGAAAGCAAGGCTCGAGTTCTACACCATCAATGGCAGAAAATTGGGGCAGACGACACTTAGTAACTTACAATGTCTCTGTTTACACAAATTAAAGTTAAAATAGGCGACTTATTTTGAGATTAGTCAATACACACTGACATTTACTACCTTTAATGCACACCACTGTAACTTTTCCTCTGTCACCCATACCGGATCCACATGACTATGGGGCACAATTCAACGTTGCCAATAATGGCGGAAAAACATAGACAATCATTGGATTTTTAAAACAACTTAAATATATATAGAAATGCAGACAATTAATGGGATAAATATGGAGAAAATGTGACAATTGATTGGCAATAAAAAGATAGTGGTAATAGATGGTAATAAGATACAATAAAAATCCCTAGTGTAAGGATAGGGATAATATACAAATATACAAGAAACGGAAAGTTGGCTATCATTAAGGCCGTAAGCGTGTTAAAGGAGTGTTTCGAAGTTTCGTTTTGAATTGAACGTAATTAAAGTGAATTGGACGCACCACAGAATGGTAGGTAGATGTGTTGAATGCCAGAGTGGAATGAAATGAATGCTGTAAATGCTACGTGTGCAGTCAGGTTAGTGAAAGCAGCAGTCTCTCTTTCTGAAAAGTAAAGAGATGGAGATGTAGCTGAATGCATTGATTGCCAAGTATTATATGTGTGTAATTATAGGCTGATCACCTGGGTAAGAGTTGTCTAGGCCATTCTAGGCCCTTTACAAAGCTAGCATACAAATTGATTAGCCTCATTTATAATGGTGGGGGAAACACCTACTGTGAAAAACATACCAAGCCTGGGCAGACCATTGACTTTGCATTCATGCCACAGATCCAAGCATTTATAGGCGGGTCACATATGTTGCATACTCCGCTAAGTCTATGAGAGTTAATGGTATTTACAATGGCATAATGATATAGAGGGAGGCAAGCGACATAGAGACACACCTGAGCATCTGAAACAGCCACGTCAGAGGGAAAAATGCTTACAGAACCGCACTGCAAGGGTTACCCAGACCCCTATTGGCATGGAGGTTTAAGGCGTTTTCTGCCCGACAAATGCCACAGGTAGTATACTGGTTGAAGCAGGAATTAACCCCAGGATTAAAAGTCAAACGCTCTAACCATTACGCTAACTCCCCCCTATTTACACAAGCATTGAATTTTAACTTCTATTTTAACATGTATATTAATTTGTATTTTAACCCTTAAACAGCTGAATTAGTATAAATTAGATGTATATAGAAGAATCATAATTGTGCTTAGCTATCTGTGGGTTAATCTTGTTTGTGGAAGACATGTTATTTGGAATCTACACAGTAAAAATTCAAATAATCCTATTTTGTACTGTGATTTTTATACACGTTATACAACGCAGATTTTACATAAATACGTCTATATAGAGCATTATTACATTACAGGCCTTGATAGGCTGATTTCTTTATAATTAATTAGTTGTCACTTCTAAAAAGTTTCAAACAACATAACCAACATGGTAATACTCCAGACACCAAGGGAGGGAATACCCTCAATACAATTGCACCTTGAGCATAGTTATTTCCCTTCACTTGTAAATGCAAACTGTCCTAAAACTTTTGACAATACATCCCTAAAAACTGTGCATTTCTTTCACACGATACATGCCGCTAAACGGAGAATTTAAACCCAGTGACTTTAGACCAAGGTAACCTCTATACATGTTGCTTAATAGCGATATTGGCTCATGAATCCATTATGGTTGAGAGGCTCTGGTAACCATCGTTGAGAGGGTTAATAAATGCGGTATAATAACTGTATAATTATCACTAACCATACATAACCAAGTAACAACCATGTAATAAACAAATAATAATAAATCATATAATAACCGGGTTTCACTGTACAATTTCCAGGTTTCACTGTACAATTTAGGGGCACACCTATTATATATTAGAAATAGCATTAACCACAGAAAAGTTATAACAGCTTTTTGTGTCATTGCCAAAAAACTGCACAGAAATACATAGAAAGATTTCTGTCTTTAGTAGGGCGTGATCCCGCGGCCTCCAAGAAACCAGTCTTATGCTCATGATCTCTCGCTCTTCTCTTTACCAATAATTTAATACTCCACCAATTGTGCTCTAAATTATTAGTAAATGTATTGGGGCATTCAAAATTTCTACAAGCCACTTAAATTGTAAGTCTTAATACAGAAAGGTTGGGCATGAAATTTATGATGTCGCAAGGCATTTTGCTGGCGTGACCCACCTTTTTGCAGGCTAGCCTTATGTAACTTTCATGTATGAAAATGCCGATAAAGTGCTCTTATGAAATACAAACTTCCGTATGCGCTGGTTGGAAATTACGCACTCTGGAAAGGAATGTATATATTTTCGCGTCCATGTATTTCACACCTACCATAAGGATAATGACCATCTAAGGTGAGGTGATCATAAGATAGCAGGTAAAATATAAAAGTAATCTAAGATGGACACGTGTTACATTGACAATTGTACATTGTTAGATATAAACAATACACATGTTTTTACACGCTAAAAGCTCGATAACTGACCGGATAAAGCACTCGCACCGCGATACTCCTCGTCATCGTGGTCCGTAGAGCTTCCCTCTTGCCCAAACTGCCACAAAAAGTTGCGATTTAAATCAACCCCTCTGCCATTTCCCCGCCAGCAGTAATTGTTCTTCTTTTCGATATAAGCGCGACCGTCTGGATTGGCCAAACTGATTATGTACACGTCAAAGTTTCTTAGAACATTCAAGGAATATTGAAATGCAGAACTGCGTTCAGAACTCATAATACCGCTTGTGACATTATGCAAAAAATCCAGGAGACTCTCCACTGGTAGAAATTCCCGCGCATGTTCGCCAAACGATAACAAGATGGGTATTTTTAATTGGTTATCTTCCCTAAGGTGTTTTGCATGGTCGGTCATGTGGATAACAAACTGGGAATGGTTATCACGTGAGGTAAATGATGGTATGAGTCTAAGATATCGTGGGTGGTTATTGAGTTGTGTGCTCAGGCGTGAGTCAATAGCCGTGAGGTTGTGATAGAGAGAGTAATCAGGGAGGTAATTCTCGAGCTCAGGCCTCACATCACGAAGGGAGACGTAACACCACAGAGATGCGCTAATCATGTACACGTACTTCCAGCACACTAATCCGCTCGTCATGTCATAGAGTTACATTAATGCAGAACATATGGTGACAGGAAGCAAGGGAAGTGGAAGGCTTCATAGTGTCTGAGCAACTCATTACAGCTGTTTCATGTCTGGAGATGTTCTCCTGTAACAAAAACATATCAGTAAAAATGTGAGATGTTTTCATCGCATAGTTGTAAAGCTACGTCAAAACCTGGGCTGGCCGGTAGAGAGTTGAAATATAATAACCCCACCAGCATGACAGTTTTACTTTTATTTTTTAGCGAAAGCTCTGGTGTGAGAATCCATCACTATCGGGCGAGTTGACCGACCAAGTTCCCTCATCAACAAACAGCAAGATAGCCTACTCATTATTTGAGGTTCAAAATAATTTATCAAATTAAGAAATATAGCTATCGTGGTCATTGCCGCTAAAGCGACCATAGTGAAATGCATATTAATATAACAGGACTTGCCCGCGCTATGATGTGAGAATATCAATCATTTACGTACCTCCTTAATTAATTAAAATAACTGATCGCGTAAACTCGGTAATATCAATTTCATTTTTACCAAAACAAATTCATTTTTATTTTTCATCAGACTTTTTGTGATTTTACTACGAATTATTGTTTGTATTTTGGTAAGGTGCATGGTGAAATTTCGGTGTATTTAATTTACTTCACTACTTTGTCTCCCATAACCAACCTAAAAATTACATGAATTAAAAAACACCGGTTCGACACTCGCTGAAACGGACAACGCAACAATAATTCAAGGGAGATCACTTCTAACATACGTTTTGGAAATGAGCTGAATACCTATAAATACCCGAATGTGTGTACGTATATGACATTCATCGTCGTATTTAAAACAATTATTATTCCTCAAGACGTTGACATGGAAAGTTATTTATATTTAACCTTCACATCAATATGAGTTATTGTGTTAGGGTTTTAGACGACGGTGCTGTCTATTACAAATGTTGTTTTTTAATTATACGAAACATGAAACCTATGAATTCATTTTCCGAATCGAAGTGTTATCTTTGACCGTCTTAAAGCAAAGATAGCGACATCCAAGACATACGTATATTTTCGGCAAGGTAGAGTCACGAACTAAACGTAAAAAGCATTAGATTTTGAAAGTATAGAAAATTGGGTATTTTGCCGACTCTTTTTAACATATCGACTTTATAACCATCAATTTATTTTTGTACGCTTAAATTCGTCGAGCTATAAATATGAAGGGCAATTACTAAATACCATTGCTTGGTATGGCTTTATGTAAACGTATTTACCTGTGTATATACAAATTCTTCTATTGTGCAACATGAATTTCTACACGAATACAAGTTTCTGCCGATCCTTAGTGAATAAGTCGAGATTAAATTCCGCTAATCTAATTTGGTAGGAACAAATTCACCAGTTTGCAAGCGATTCATCAATTACGGGAGACAGAAGGAGTGTTCTCGCTGGAGAGAGACTCAGTTAGGGAGAGGTGTAACAAGTAATATTTGCGGTCAAAAATGGCGTCCCGAGAAAGATATGATTAGGTCAACACAGGCAGCAAACATGATATCCACGGAGACGCGAAAACGCAGCTGTTTATTGAGTTAAGTCGTTGTCGAGTAAACGCGTTTCAGGCACAATGACGAAGTCTTAAGAAGATACAATGGTCGCATCTCTTGGGATACGCCCTGCTTGGAATGGACGCCTTTGTAGCTGCACGAGGTCTCCGTGCTCCGAGAAATAACGCTCTCATTAATTAAGCACAAAATCGTTGTAGGACTCCTCTTTGGAATTGGCTCAGTGAGCGATAGAAAGCGTTGATCGACTGCACTTTGAATCTTACAAGTTCGTACTGTTGGGTATTCCACGACACTAGTCGTCCCCATAGATAAAAATACTGCATAAATAATTATTATATTGTTTATGCCCAGGAGAATATATACAGTAAAATTACAGGCTCGTTTAAAAAGCTTTCAGTGGCGTTCGAAATCAGGACCTGCACCTTCATTTTTAGGAGTTCCGTGTTCTCCATTGGATCAAAATATTTTTCATATAGAATGTCTGTTTAGATGTCCACTTGGACCATCGTCGTCAGATATATGACTTATCAACCACGATCGTGTTTGTATGTAATATAAATTCATTCATTTAACGGATAAATGTTGTTTAGGTCATAGTCGCATCATCGGTCCATTACAAAGTTTGACCAAGGTCAACACGATGTCAGTGTCAGTGAATATGGTTGTCATAATTTATTATAGTGGGGAGAGAAGAGGAGGAAATTTAATCAGGCGACATGGCCGATCAGTATACACTATACCATTGAAAACCACAGTAATACTACTGATTATACTACTCGCAGTACTTATATCATATTATGACTTTTTAACCATCAGAATACAAAAGAATGCGAAAAACGTAGTAACCAAGCTAAACAGAGATTACCTTAGGGAAAACCATCTGATCTGGGCACAGCCGACTACTTTTGGCCGTTCACTTCATAAAGATCACCTTTCTCGCAGAGTCCACTAAATTCACGATATCCAATGATTAGGTACAGTGGAATGACAAGATCTCGTAGAGGTACCGCCACGAGGGGTGGGGGTCACGAGCAAATAGAACACAACAGCGTCAAAGGGAAGAAACCTTTACATAACTGCTTGGCTACCCAGACCCAATGCTGACGGAGTGAAGGTCGCTCTTTAGACCAAAACGCCACAGGCCACAGACCACCGACCACAGACGACTGACTCCAGATACTCTACGGCCATCCAGAATTCCAACGATTTAGCAATTTGTCCACTTGCCCCTAACTGTCCCAGTGATATTTATAATAAATTATTAAGTTTTTATCTGAATTCAAACGCACAGCCGCCGGTCTTTCGTGATAATGATAAAACCATGATTACTATGAAGACAAATTGGACGAAAGTCCGGCTGTCCAAAGTGGGTGATCGCCCCTACCCCAGTGTATGCGAAAAAATATATGAAAAATGATGAAAATGCGAGCTAACAATAATATCAATGTGTTCGTAGCGGCATCTTGGTGCAGAGTGCGTGACAGACTTACTCACGGCGATCTCATCACATTAACCAACTTCTCCTCCATAAAGCGAGACATTTATCTGTTTTTCTATCCCGCGGCTCGTTTTCGCGAGTGAGAAATAATTCTCTCTAGCGACAAATTGCCTCGGCGTTCCACCATTCAAACGGTGGTGCGGCGTCATTGAGGCAGGATCCTTACCACGCGATCTCACCACGACGAAAGACATACTCGCATCTAGCGCATTGCGTGCCACACGCAAACCTTTCGCTCTTACCCATTATTTAGGATTATTTAATAAAATAAACGGGAATATCTGGCATTTTCTGCCGGATAGCATCACCGGTAATCGTTTTAAGAAGGCCCATTTCCATTATCGTATAATGGACATCACGGTGCGGCTATGGAATTCGTCTTCTCGAGAATTTCAGCATGCAATCGGATTGTAGTCGTGTTATACTATGATACCGTCGTTATTGAATAGTTCACTGGGTGATATGACATCGAAGTGCGGGTTGTTGTGTTGATAATAATTTATAGTAAAGTACTGACAGTAAAAAAGCAACATATTTTCTACTCATTTAATAGTCTCGACGGGTCGTACACAACGCAAGCTCAGGCCTTCCAGCAGAGTGACACTTCTAATTCAAGTATACCCAAGTTACCAACCAACGAGTCTCACAACTCAACGATATATTAGGTACATCGCTTTCGTTGGAATTTTTACGTTGAATATAATCAGTTCAAAAGCTGCATTGCCGGAACACGACTTGAAATCAGCCCAAAAAGCGTTCGACTTGGTTTGTAGGCAGAACAATTAATTCCTTATACTTAAACATTAAGTGGCATGTAAGTATACGAGTCCACTAATAGGCGACAGGTGGACTCTCTTATCGGTCCGATGATCTTAACGTTAAGAAGAGGGGTATATTTGTGTTAAGTCGGTGAGATTTTTTATGAAAACAACCGCTCGAGACTTTCGAACTAAATGAAATCAAGTGGTTATTTACACTGTGTATCGTTTAATTTGATCAAAGTCGATTTCTGGTTGACGAGCGCATCGTGACGGGGTATTCACTCGCAGATATCTCAATGTGACATCTTTGTTTTTTGCCTGTTATGATAACATCCCTAAAGCCGTGTCAAATGACTGACGAGTCAGTTAAGACGATTGGTATGTGCGGGCGACATGCGCGGAGGCCTAGGTTTATTTGGTAATTAGATTACATTGGTATAGCCTCTTTGTAGACACCAGATCGGCTGGCATTATCTATGTATGTCATTTCCTTATGTTAATACTGCCTATCTGCAACAACTATAAATTATTGCACACACATGACGTCAACGAAAGATTCTGGATGGAAATACAGTTCTTTGTTAATTTCTAAGTAAGGAATGCTTACTTACGGCCTTAATTTTCACGAAGAACATCTTCATTCACTACAGGCTTACAGCTGATGTCACGAGTCAAAAATATTCATAAATTTATGTGGACCAACACATCCTCTCTTTGTTAATATTTTCGTTTAAGGTAGGCAGTTCATGGCTATGTGTGTAGATCTGAACATCTGCTGGCGCGAGTTTTCTTATAAATATCTTAAAGTTAATTGGATTATACATTATATTATGAAAAAGGTTTGTTTTTCGCGGAGAAAGGCGGCAATAGTACTTTTTGCTTTTCAGCTAGTTGCCATTTCGGCTGAGGTATAGATTTTGTACTCAAGAATGCGTGTTTAAATCAATATATCGCCGACATCCTGCTGAAACACACCTTGGTTAAGATATATCTCATTTGTTACATCGACGTAACGTAACCATTGGGCTGCGTGTACTCGTAAACCTACTGCAAAGAGGCTGATGTGTCGTGTAAAGTTTGCTGCGTGCGTGTTTCTGCGTGTTCGCCTGTGACGCAAGCTTTATACATGGGTTTGCTGTGTACGCAATCCATACTAGGAAGTCAGTGAACACTCTGAATATTACAGGCCAGAGCGTTTTGCGTCCCTTTCCCTCTCTCTCTCTCTCTCTCTCTCAACCCCCCCCCCCCCTTCATCCCTCTCTCCCACCCTCTCTCTCTCCCTCGCTATCGTTTTCTGTGGACGTATGTAAACGACCCATTTTGATATTAGAAAATACCATGTTGTGATTACGGATATAGATGGACCGACCTTTCGGTGTTTTCTCAGACATCTGCCAAAAATATAACATTCGTCATAAAAATTGCGCTCTATAAAATAGCGAAATTCGGCGCGCCCAGAACACGGCGTAACGTGACGTTGATCGTATTGGCTTCACGGTAGAGCGGTCCGACCAATCGACACGCACGGTTTGACGCGCCGACTTGCACGTCGGCGTATTGATCTCATCGCGGACTCGTCAACTTGAAAGGACAAAAATGTACAACGATTAATAGAGAATTATTATGTATCGAATGAATTGAATGATAGTCGATTGCGTTTGATATGTGGTAGTAACTAGGCTTGTATCGTTAGAAGGTGTGGGCGACGCCATCGATTGGTGTCTTGTCTCGTCAGTATCGACTCGTTTGTTGATAGGCTAGCTTATAACATATTACAGCATAACATAGTACAACAGTATTTATGATAAGACATATGCATGTTCGTATCTAAGTAGACACCTCATTCATTTTTTTTTCAACGCTTCCAGACGCATTTTGAGTAAATGAGACTCCGACGCGATTAAAATGAGACATTTTATTTCTGTATTTATGCTTTAGACGACAGCAAAACACCCTGAGTAGGTGAGTTCCCGTACGAGTCGAAAGTTGGTCATACCAACCTCATAGTTTACATCGGAAGCCTATCTCCGTGTAGTGTTTGTGTTTAATATAAGTTTAACTGTTTTATTGAAGGGTTATAGGGTACTCAAGTCGGTCTGCTAGAAATATCGCTATATACAAAACATACAAATGTAACGTTTTTGGACAAACGGAGATTGATACGGTTTCCTTTTTCGATATTTGTTCTACTTTCCACTGTATTATTCAACATTTTTATCCATTTCATGCTCACTGTAAATGTACATAGTTGTATCTATTATTGATCTGCATTACCGGTATACTGTTAGATGTTAATTTTATATAATTTAAGTAATTACATTATAGTCTAACACGATTAGGCTATTGTTTCATGTAAAGTGTGTTTGACAGCTCCGCTAATAAGTACACTTTAAACAGATGAATTTCATTTCATAGTAAATAATAGAAGCGGTTACCGCTCTTATTTTATGTTGGTGTTAATTAAATTCGCTTTGGCAGTTATTTGTTTACTTATTATAGCCATTTGCCAATTTATTTGTTTGCGCAAGCGGCCTTAAAGTACGGGATGTAAATGCCTAATTTCATTTACTTTACTTTAGCTACAGAGGCAAGTTTTCTCCTGTGTATTTAGGTATTTAACACCGTCTTTGAGAACGCAGCGATATACACAGATATCTGTAACAAGCATGGTGGACTATAAATTGTAGATTATTACATCAGTATTGATCATGTCTACGTTTGTTTAAAGTGTTTACTCAAGAGTTCGTTGTACTAACACATATGTATAAATACAGTAACGCGCGCCCGACTCTGGGCGATATCGTCCGCCACTGTATGTTTTATATCTCAACTCTCACGACACTCTGAAATTATTCAGAATTTCAAGGTGATACATGTTGCTTATGAAACATCTGCTATAAATATAGCAGTAAAAAAACAATGCGAATACGGCAGAAAGGGCCCGATTTTTATTAAATAATTAATTTTTTCTTTGTGTTACGTTTCGCAATATTTTAACAGCCGTAGGACTGTATACCACTGTTGCGTAACTGCACGCCGCAATAT
>WURV02197748.1:0-11876 GCA_011762755.2 Epimenia babai
GGTTAGAGCGGGGTTTGAACCAGGGACCCCTGGATCCAAAGTCAAGCGCTCTAACCACTACGCCAGCTGCCCCCGAAAGATACATGCATCTAAATCTAAATATACGCGATATTTTACTTAGACACACTTGCCAACATAACTTCACACACAACTGTCACGATGAATCATAATCTCTAAAACATAATGACAACTGTTATCAAGACACCATTAATAGACCTGCGATCAGGACGCAATACACACGAGTCGTCATGGTATCATTCACAACACACACATGCCATGCCAGAATATGAGTTACACATACACACCCGTCATCATTTGCTGTTTCCTGCGTTTAAAGTCGAGCAAGCGAGACACAACTCCACGCTTTGGTAAGTTCTCTGCCGGAGCTGATGTCGGGTAGAGGGCATCAGAGTCGGATGAATCAGATTCTAACTGAAGCAAAATTCCCGGAATTATGAGAAATTTAGCATGATAATACGAACACAAAATTATCCTGAATATATCAATACCAACTGAAAACTGCAATTCCCACGTCGTTAAATAAATGCGGTTATATTGACTACCAACACAATATTTTACCGCTGTCTAAAAATAACTACGATGTAGTTCCTGAACGAACCATCTCCAGATACAATACAGCTACTGAACAATTTGGACTGATTCTTAAAATTGTCACCGTATGACAAAGTTCAGCTAATAGATAGATAGTTTTGTTAGTTTTAGTGTTGAGATTGCACCAGTTGATTACCATTACTCTTGTTATTTAATGTCTATAAGTTGGTAATCAAAATTAGCAGAAGTGTTAAATCTTGCAATAGCTTTAGAAAAGGTAAAAAGTTCTCACATAATACACTCACAAGATCTACTGTACATATTTTAGTGTTATAGCATCACCAACAAAAGAAAATATAACACTGGCATTAAAATTCTACAAGATGGTGAGCCTTTCAATTCACCAGATTTATTATTCACACAACTATAAGGTACATAAAGGTATTAATAAGATAGACTGATAAAACGATGAAATTTTGTTAGATTTAAGAATATGACCAGAATAAAAATGACATTTTATCGACTGAGAATTAACAAGGTCTATCTGCACATTGACCACTGTGGAGAAATAGACCCATGTGATAATAAATTATGCATGCAAATGTGGAAATAGGCCTTAAGAGATCTGAAAATTAGTAATTAATGCTAAGTGACCCTGTTGACTTTCAATACAAACATAGAGGTGTAGGTTGCCCTGTTAGCCATGTCGTAAATACGAAAATACAAAGGTAACACCTTGTTGACTAACTATATAAGGATTAACACAAGCTTTCATATATCAAGTATACTTCATCAGGTGCAATGAGTGGGTAGAGGTGGCACACAGATTAAAAACTTGACCAAAATCACTGTAACCAGTGTAAAAAGTAACCACTGTAAAAGATCACAGAGGAGACAATAAAGGACATGATCAAAGCTACGACTGGAGTGGAAAGAAGACAAAGGCGTATGAACAAAGGATAGACACAGCGTGGAGAGCTATAGAAAGTGGGCAAATAATCAGACTGTCAAAAGGTATTGAGAAAACAACAGGTGGTTAGAAAAATATATAAGCAGATAAGTAGTAGGAACAAAGGAGTGTATACATGGGGGATAAATAAGAAATGAGGTGAAATTTTATTGATATATAGTGCCCTTTCAGGCTATCAAAGACACTTAACACACCCATGGTCACTATGATTAACTAGAGACGCAAGGAATACGGTTCAAAAATCTAAAAAAAATCTAAATAATCATAGTGACCATGGGTGTCTCTGGCCTTTTTTATTTTATATTGAATTTTTTCCTACGTGGAAAGTAAATCGTTGTGTGCTAGACTAACCACCGAAAGGTTGTGGTTTCAAAACCGCCCACCTATTGCCTTTTCTGCGATATTAGAACTCATTGCGGTAGCCGTGTGAGTCAGTTCAAATATAAGCACCTGATGAAGAATGTTCTAATATTCGAAAGCTTGTGATCTATATCTCCGCAGTGAGCCATAAAGGTGTTACCACTTTATTTGCTTTTCTGCGATGATGTTCTAGTCATTTATCCCCGATTGCTGCTGTAAACCAGTCTCTAAAATGGGTGAACGCCAGATATTACTCTTCACGGTTGATATGCGAGTGTCAAAAGGTATTATAGCTGCGCTGAATAATGGACAAACATTCACATAAATCACATAAAGAGTCTTTATTGGCTGATACTTGCATTCTGTAAATGTACTTACTTTTGTCTTCACTCGTCCTGTGAGCCAAAGGTCGCCTACTTTTTCAGAAGTGCATGGCAAGTTGATTGCATTGCGTGTGACTATTAGATCAAGTGATTACGTTTACATCTCTGAAAATCTGCTGATAGTATATCATAGTTTTATTTAGGCATATATTCTCTGTAATATATACTTTATATGCTATACCAAAAACCTAAATAAACATTTTGTGGTTTCTGAAGATACACCTTTCTTTAAGTAATATCCACCAAAAGAAATGAGTAAGATTTTCATACTTGAAAATTGAGAAATATTTTGTATTAAATTGGGTTATAGTTAAAATTTATCAAATGTATAAAATATCAATATTTTAATTTAAGTGCTACCTACGTTAATAAAGTATCAGTAAAACACCTCTCTTTCCGTTTATTAAATTTCACAAATGAGTGGATACAATTTAATTCCAGGATATTAGTGCAAAAATTTGTTACCGACGATTTTTATATCTACAGCTTGTCATTTTATGATTTCTTAGGCTTTGGTTGATATTGTCAATAAAATCAGCCAAGCCATTCCGTCTGGCGGAAAGCGTTGTTATGGTAACAACTCTCAAGTGAGGTCGGCGAGTGCACTGACTGAGAGCCATAGTAGGTCAAGAAAGGATGAAAAACCTTTTGATCGAATGAACAACATTGTAGCTAACCTTCTCCTAAACATGACCAGGTCTGCATCAAGTAATTATTTTATATTTATTTATTCTTATCATTTCATCTGATTACCATACAGTGACATAAAATAAAACAGGAGCGACATTTTAAAGTAATCATGGAATATATATTATATTGTCTAGTCAGGTAATAGTTTGTAATTTTACTAAAACTATGATATTTTTTAAGTGTGTATAAAATTATTATATTCACAATATTTGAATAAGATGTTTGATACGCCATAACTCTGACTTCTTTACAACTTATTCGGAAGAACGGCAGACTGGCTATCTAGAGGTCGTAGGTTCAAGCCTACCAGACCGTCTGGTCCAGATGCACATTTTTTGCTGTGAATTTTTCCCCTGTTATTGGGCGAGAGCATCATGCGGTGTGTCTGTTTACATTTGCAGTCACTCTCCCTCCCAAATGTTCCTACTGGGTACAGGATAGATCAATTGGTAGAGCACCATCCTATGAACCAGAAGGTGGAGGTTCGAATCTCTGGCAATGCCAATTGTATTTTTCTGTTGTATCCTTTGTCAGTACTTGATCTCAATTATTCTGAAGAATTTTAGATTAATGTAGATGATGCCCTACACAGCTCACAGATAAGCTGTTATTTCTGTTTTAATTTTAATTGGCAATTTTGACGGTTTATTTCTGGTCAATTTCATTGAATATTCATGTTTATGTAACTGCAGTTCATCGCGATTCGAGGGGTCATGAATATTCACGATGTTTATGTAACTGCAGTTAATTGTGGTTTGAGGGGTCATGAATATTCACGATGTTTATGTAACTGCAGTTCATTGTGGTTTGAGGGGTCATGAATATTTATGATTTTTATGTTAACTGCAGTTCATCGTGGTTTGAGGGGGTCATGAATATTCACGATGTTTATGTAACTGCAGTTCATCACGATTTGATGGGTCATGAATATTCATGTTGTTTATGTAACTGCAGTTCATCGCAGTTCGAGGGGTCATGAATATTTACGATTTTTATGTAACTGCAGTTCATCGTGGTTTGAGGGGTCATGAATATTTATGATTTTTATGTAACTGCAGTTCATTGCGGTTCGAGGGGGTCATGAATATTCACGATGTTTATGTAACTGCAGTTCATCACGATTTGATGGGTCATAAATATTCATGTTGTTTATGTAACTGCAGTTCATCGTGGTTTGAGGGGTCATGAATATTAATGATTTTTATGTACGTAACTGCAGTTTATTGCGGTTTGAGGGGGTCATGAATATTCACGATGTTTATGTAACTGCAGTTCATCGCGGTTCGAGGGGTCATTAAACGTCGATCTGAATGAGATCACGATGAATCTCGTGCCCTTCCCCCGCATGCACTACCTTGTGGGTAGTCAGTCCCCGCTCTACACGCTCGCTGATGTCAACATCCCACCACGCAGGTCGCATATTCCTGTTAACATGTCAGCACTTGACCCTTTACCTTTGTTATTCCATTAGTTATCCAAATATGGTAAGAATGTCAGGACTTGACCTTTTACCTTTATTCTTCCATTAATTGTCCAAATATGGTAAGAATGTCAGGAGTTGACCTTTCACCTTTATTCTTGCATTAGTTGTCCAAATATGGTAAGAATGTCAGGACTTGACCTTTTACCTTTATTCTACCATTAGTTGTCCAAATATGGTAAGAATGGCAGCACAGTAGGAACTACGTATATCAAATTCCCATGAATAAACTTTATTTATCGTTTGTGATTTGTTAGACTGGATCAGATGTTTGCCGACGCTTTCTCCAAGGATAACCAGATGATGAAGGCGGATCCGCGGCATGGTGTGTACCTCGCGTGCGCCCTCATGGTGCGAGGAGGAGTCGAGATGTCAGATGTCAGGCGAAATATAGAAAGGTGGGACGGCAATCAACGGGTATCTTCAACGATGGGGGAGTGATGCGTAATGAGAGGCAGTGAAGAAATATATTTGATTTAACCCTTACCACGCCGACCCCTGTATATCACATTACTATAGGAATATACTTCTGTCACAACAGAGTGGTAAGGGTTAAAGTGCACACCAATAGCATTCTGTCTAACACACTTTACATCAATAAAAATACACTAACTAAAAACATTGATATAGCCTAAGCATAATCAGAAAATAACACACACATAAATTAAGACTAAAACAGTAATGAGCAGGACATATACAGTACAATACAAATGAATTTCAGTGCAATACAATATATTTAATGTAATTCAATATTTTAAGCTATGATTTTTATGACTAATAGATAAAAAAATAATTTTTGATCCAAGTTGAATCTCTAGTAATGGATAGAGAGATTGTGTGTGTGCGTGCGCGCGCGCGTGCGTGTGTGCTATCACTTTCTATTTAATATACCTGACAGAGTATACAATATACATTGATACAAAAAATTGTGTTTATAGCTCACTCTGATAGTCTTTATAAGGTGTAACCTTTACGTTTTTAAATAACAGGTGGAGGTCAACGCTGAAGTTCGTCAACTGGAATGAAGAGGGCTGGAAGACTGGTCACTGTTCTGTGCCACCGGTCGGTCAGCCTTACTGCCTTCTGTCTCTGGCTAACAACACGTGTGTCCGGCACACATTCAACGCCCTGAAAGATCGTTTCACTCGCCTGTTCAAACGGCGGGTAAGTAAAACAAATAGACACAACGCAAAATTTGTATTGTAAAATGGAAAGAAGGAAACTCGATTTAACTTCATAGTTTAATAGTTTCTATTTAGTCGTAGTAACCATAAATTTGTAAGGAGTCTTTGATTGACATGTATAGGGAGGGCACTAGAAATCAATTAGAATTCCATTCCATTTCACTTAATGATGGTGTTAGGCTATGATTTAACTTAAATGTATTTTTCATCGTGTTATGCAATATAATTAGTTATTTCATACTTTCATTTAACTGTTGTGTTAGGCTATGATTTACCTATATGCACTCACTATTGAGTTATACAATATAATTAGTTATTACACGAAATGTATATAGGCGCCTTAGAGACACACTAGTCATTAGGGCGCCTCCAAAACAAATGTATTATTGTTATTATTAGTTCAATCTCTACAAAAGTGACAAAATGTAGTCAAAATGGGATGATAATACGATATTTCATCTAAGAAATGTGCAAAAAATTGGGAAATTTTAGATCTCTGTGCTACTTATTTGTTGTAACTTGAAGGAAATGCACCGAAAAAACCTGTACACTTGACAGACAACCACACTGGCTACCCCCATTAACATTTATTTGTGGCAAAACTTCAGGTTTCATTTAATAGTTGTGCCTTTAAACGTCGTGTTGAAACATCTCATTTTTTCTCAAGATTTCACACAGTCCATGGTTTAATGTATCGTCGCTGTAACACTATAAGACCCGACGATGTTACAGGCCCATGTGCACCACTACACGGATGTCGACGGGATGGAGGTCGATGATTTCTCGCGAAGTTTGGAGTCTATCAGCCAGATCGTCGAGCTTTACGAAGACGTTGAGCGTCAGACTGGGCAAGCGTCTATAGCCGTACCACGCATACAGATCGCGACATGATGCAGTGTAAGAGATATCGAGTCAGTTCTACATGATGCAGTGTAAAAGATATCACGAGTCGGTTCCACACAACGCAGTGTAAAAGATATCATGAGTCAGTTCTATATGATGCAGTGTAAGAAATATTACGAGTCAGTTCTGACAGCCTTTTGCAAGATGTTACGAGTCGAATCCACGCAAAACTGGGATGTTTCCCGCGCCTTCCATGACAGAAAATGGGCAAGATTTTTACGCTTGGATATTCAGACAGATTTGTATCGAAGCCGGGATTTTGTTTAATTGTTTAAGGGTATAATGAAGTAATATCATAAGACCGACATTTACTACCGTTAATAAAGTTTGATCCTGGTGTGTCAGTCGTATGTAGTCACTGTGTGAACCAGGATATGATGCATTATACCATGATACCATACACTTCAATCTGGAGATACTGATACTCGCTATGGCGGTATGAAGTGGTACAATGAGTGGTACAGCAGCACGACCACCGCTAGAATTATTCAGCTCCGCAATATTTTACATGTGGCGCGAGAGGAAGCTTGCTAAAAAAATCGAAAAAATCTAAAATAACTCAATTTTTTGATAAGATACAGACTTTCTAATTTCGTTATATTTGCGTTACGTTTATTTCGTTAATTTTTTATGACCGTGTGTAATTATTAATGAATTGTGTAATGTTTTTACGTAAAATAAATTATATTCCCGAGATGTTGGTTCTTCGGGTCATTAGATCTTCCTTGGTACCGGATGATTTCTTCTAGGTAACTTCCTGCCAGGCGATAGTTAACTAGTGAGAGTGGATAATAGTGGATAAAAGTGGATAATAGTGGATAGTAGTGGTGAACAATAGTGGATTATAGTGGTTAATAGCGGTCTATTAGATTGGAGGAAATCGTAAGTTGTTGCTGTGACGTGGATACAAAATGGTGGCCTCATCACTCTCCGCTGTTAACGCACATTTGAACCTTGGACTCCGTAATGCACGGTTAAACGGGTTTGTAGTGTATAGTTTCTTTATTATGTGACTACAGCAGAATTTATGACCACGAAAATAAGATTTCACCAAAGTTGGATTGGATGCCATTGAGAGTAGCATTGTAAGCAAGAACTCGTGTTTGGCGAGGCATTTTGCAGTTAATCATTGATTAAGAAATCAATGTGGCCAGAGAGAAATGCACAGATAAAACCTATAGCTTGAGGGGTTTTCTGTACAGTCCTTTCCAGCTATTCAAAGAACCAGATTGGCTACCCGTATTGACATCGTGATCAATGTAAACATAATTTACAAGACCTGCCAGTTATGCAATGGAAGTTTATTGACTAGAATCACCTACGGTATATAGGTGGCGCTAACGGTAGATGGGATTAACGAGCTCTTGGGGCCATCATTCACCCTTTACAAAGCTAGCAGAAGTATGATGATACAGTATACAATGGAAGTTTATTGACTAGAATCACCTACGGTATATAGGTGGCGCTAACGGTAGACGGGATTAACGAGCTCTTGGGGCCATCATTCACCCTTTACAAAGCTAGCAGAAGTATGATGATACACTAAGCGAGATGAAGAGATTGGTCCGGTAAACTATAGGGGAGAAAACACCGTAATGAAAACCGCAGAGTCTGGACAGATGGTCGACCTTCCATTCATGCCACCGGTACCAAACACCCAGGGCCAGACTACACAAATCCATATTTCTGTGGTTATTAATCATTATTGACGATGAGATAATGGCAAGAGAGCATCCCGAAATCATGCGAAACACAGCAACCTTAGCGCTGTCAAATAACTACACTGTAAGGGTTACCTCCCATAGTTAACTCCCACAGGCAGGTTTAAGGCATCCCCTGCCCCCTCCCCCCTAAAAAACCACCGGAGGTTATATACTGGCTTGACTCTTGATCGAACCAAAGTCGTCTGCATCCAATTCCAACGATCCAACTGCTGCGTCAATTACCCACAAAATTATGTAACAAACTGAGAACATGTAAACGAGAAAAATATATAGGAAAAACATCGAAAACCTCATTTTAATAACAATTTTTGTGTATTTGAAATTTACAGGGATTAACAATGTTTATATATAGAACACGGATATATAGGTAATACAATTTTTGTAAATTTAACTGTGGATTACCAATGCATGTAAAAAATATAACGAGTAAATAATAACATGATTAACAAATAAAACAATAAGTTGTGGATAACAGAAATAAAATACTGTAAACATTAAATGGAAGACATAAAAGTCGTTATTTCTGTTCGTATGTAAAAATGGAAGTGTTCACGTAAATTTGCTTATGGATTTCACCCATTATTATAGAAATTCCTCTGAATGTAGTCAGTCTGTCATTGGTTGAAGTTTCTGCTCCAAACAACTCCAAAGATAAAGATATATTTTATCACGTTTGAATACGACTGGTTATGTCAGTAAGTTAAATATAACACTAAATATCATAATAGCTTGAAGCTATGTCTAAAAATATTGACTAAAATATCGTCTAAAATATCTCTTATTAAAAAGTTCACATTGTACTAATACGGTACACAGTACAACCCCCATGAAATGGTAATATTTGATTTAGAAATAAAATTTCGCTATTTAAAAAATAAAAGCTGTTGTTTTTATTATAGTATGGATAAAATCGGTTACTCAACTTATTGGTGAGATTGTTCTGCATGGGGAAATATACTGCATCTTTTTGAGAGGGTGATACTGTATTTAATTAACATCATAATTCATGTTCGGTGGCCCAGCTATAAGACTGGCTTGAATGACTCTCCAGAATTTACTGAGGTATGTATGAATGAATATATGGGCCTTAACCCACAACCTGAGAGACTTGGCCCATTTATTGGCCCTTCACTGGGCCTCCCTATACTGCTTACTAGTCTGGCAGCAGATGACGTGTGTTTAGTGAAGGCGCAGGTTACGAATGCCAGCAGGCAGTCAAGTCGGTCAAATCTGTGATGGGTGATGAATTTGTACGGTAAGATAATGAGATGATTGTGAAGAGATAGTAGAGAGATACTCAAGGGATAGTAGAGAGATACTGAAGAGATAGTAGAGAGATACTGAAGAGATAGGAGAGAGATACTGAAGAGATAGTAGAGAGATACTGAAGAGATAGTAGAGAGATACTGAAGAGATAGTAGAGAGATACTGAAGACATAGCAAAGAGATACTAAAGAGATAGTAGAGAGATACTGAAGAGATAGCGAAGAGATACTGAAGAGATAGCGAAGAGATACTGAAGAGATAGTAGAGAGATACTGAAGAGATAGCGAAGAGATACTGAAGAGATAGCGAAGAGATACTGCCAAGAGACACAGAGTTGATGTCATAGGCATTCGATATGACTTTAGACAGCCGCGCTGCGAGTTCTACCCACATCGATCCACAATAAGACATTCAGATGCCATCATAAGGAGCCAGCCGTTACATTGTGGATCATAAGGAGCCAGCCGTTACATTGTGGATGCAATCATAAGGAGCCAGACGTTACATTGTGGATCCAATAATAAGGAGCCAGCCGTTACATTGTGGAGCCAATCATAAGGAGCCAGCCGTTACATTGTGGATGCAATCATAAGGAGCCAGACGTTAAATTGTGGATCCAATAATACGGAGCCAGCTGTTACATTGTGGATTCAATCATAGGGAGCCAGTCGTTACATTGTGGATTCAATCATAGGTAGCCAGCCGTTACATTGTGGATTCAATCATAGGTAGCCAGCCGTTACATTGAGGATCCAATCATAAGGAGCCATCCGTTACATTGTGGAGCCAATCATAAGGAACCAGCCGTTACATTGAGGATCCAATCATAAGGAGCCAGCCGTTACATTGTGGATCCAATCATAAGGAGCCAGCCGTTACATTGTGGAGCCAATCATAAGGAGCCTGCCAATACATTGTGGAGCCAATCATAAGGAACCAGCCGTTACATTGTAGAGCCAATCATAAGGAGCCAGCCGTTACATTGTGGATCCAATCATAAGGAGCCTGCCATTACATTGTGGATCCAATCATAAGGAGCCAGCCATTACATTGTGGATCCAATCATAAGGAGCCAGCCGTTACATTGTGGATCCAATCATAAGGAGCCAGCCGTTAGATTGTGGATCCAATCATAAGGAGCCAGCCGTTACATTGTGGATCCAATCATAAGGAGCCAGCCGTTACATTGTGGATCCAATCATAAGGAACCAGCCGTTACATTGTGGATCCAATCATAAGGAACCAGCCGTTACATTGTGGATCCAATCATAAGGAGCCAGCCGTTACATTGTGGATACAATCATAAGGAGCCAGCCGTTACATTGTGGATCCAATGCACGTACGATGAGAGCCGAATGAATAAAGTCGGGTACCCGACCGTGCCGCATCGTGCCGGTCCTGCCGTCACAACGCCGGCTTGTGTCCACGAGTTGTGGGGGTCAAGACACATAATCGGGCCACCGCTGTCACCCTGAGAGAGTCAATAAATAAGGGTGAACATGTGGCTGTTGTGATGTAATTCTCCAATAAAACATCTCGGTATAAACCCCACGACTTTTTGAATAAACTATTATACACTCCAGACATATTGGCAGTACCAAACAAAACTCGCGCCACTTCTTTACATCTTCACAGGTATCGTTATTTTCCGCCTTTTACACTCATAAACTAAACATCGAATACACCTAAAAGATCTGTATCAATGGCGGGGCGGGATATCTTCAGTCCTTACGTCTCAAGCTTGGATCAATTTTGTTGCCATGACAATTACAGCTTAGTGAATACTATTTCATAGACCAGCTAAAGCAGACGAACAGTGCAGACTCCACCGAACATGCTGACATGACGGATGACGGGGAGCAGTTGGTCAAGTGGTAGGAACAATGGACTCGTAACCGAAAGGAATTTTCTGCGATGATCTTCAGCAAGTCATTTATCCCCGATTTCTGGAGTAAACCCGTTTCCGAAATAGGTAGATGTTCGATATTATCCTTGGCGGGTGGATATTCCAGTGTTGAAGGTATTGTATATGCGCTGAATAGCTACCAAAACATTTCATTGTAAGCCGCATCTCAGCGCCTTTATTAGTTGATACTTGCGGTCGATAAACGTTGTGCTTTACCTTCCCAGATGTCCAGTAGCCTTTCCTAAGGACACATTTGAATAGACGAACAACATTGACTCACCAGCCACACTGACATGACGGGTGTCATGTAGCCTTTTCTGAGGACACATTCGAATAGACCAAGCCCGCATACTTACCAAGCACGCTGACTGGACGGATGTGTTGTAGCCTGTACAGAGCACATGTTCAATAGAAGACGACTTTCTGCATCTCTTTTCATCCCACAGTTTCAGCTTGGC
>WURV02197759.1:0-11874 GCA_011762755.2 Epimenia babai
GTAATCAATCGGGTCATCGCTGGCGTGAGCGAGCGAGCAAAGGCCGGTCTCGATCGCAAACTCACCGCACCGGCAGCACCCGCCGCGCCCCCGCTCGACGCCGAAGAGAGCGCCCCCCCAGAGGAAGCCGAGAAGAAAGCCGGAGACGACTTAGAGCCATGTGCGAGCTGCTGGGTATGGAATGCAATGTCCCCACGGATATTGTGTTCTCCTTTTCAGGCTTGGCGCTCCGGGGTGGTGCCAAGGGGCCTCACTCCGATGGCTGGGGCCTTGGGCTCTACGAAGGGCGCTCGGCGCGGGTTTTTCTGGAACCCGCCGCGGCTTCCCACTCACCGCTCGCCCAGTTTATCCGGGAAAATCCCATCAAAACCCTCCTGGCGGTGGCCCATGTGCGCAAGCGTACCCGGGGCCGGCTCTCGCTGGAAAACACCCATCCCTTTGTTAGGGAGCTATGGGGCAGGCATTGGGTATTCGCCCACAATGGCCGCTTGCCGCGTATCCGAGGGTATCCCCTTGGTCGCTACCGGCCCATTGGCAATACCGACAGCGAGCACGCCTTCTGCGCCTTGCTTGGGGAGCTTGAGAAGCGCTTTGATAGCTATCCGCGCAGCAAGCGGAAGTTGGCGGAGGCGGTGGCGGAAATCGGTGGCGACCTTGCGCGCGCCGGTAGTTTCAACTTCCTGCTTGGCGACGGCAGCCAGCTCTACGCCCGCTGCGCCACCAAGCTCTGTTATCTCATTCGCCGCTCGCCCTTTGGCCCCGCCACCCTTGCGGACGACGAAGTGCATATCGACTTTGCCGAAGTCACCACCCCGGACGACCGAGTCGCAGTCATCGCCACGGCGCCACTGACCCGCAACGAAGTGTGGACCCACGGCAAACCGAACGAACTATGGGTATTTCGAGGGGGCCGCCTGCGTCACACCTTGGCCTCGCCTCAAGTGGCTTGCGTCTTCCCGGAAGAGGCCACGGCGGCCTAAGTTCCCCAAGTATTTACCTATCCGTTGGCTGAGATGGGTCAGCCCCACCATTGGCAAAGCGCGGACTAGCGCCGACGGGCCCGGCGACGCTTCTTCTCCAAGTAGCGCTTATGGGCGGCCTCTTTGCGGTTGCCCTTCGGATCGAAGTAGCCCAGCAGCATATCTCGAGCCACCACGTTGGCTTTCGTCCACCAACGTACGTCGTTGCCCAGCAGCACGGCGATGGCAACCCGGGGCCGGCGCGCTGGGGCAAAACCAGCAAACCATGAGTACATCCGCCGCGGCCGGCCGCCGATGAGCGTGCCCGTTTTGCCCGCTACCCGCCGCCGGGGGAACGCCTTGGAGCCATCCTCCAAACGGAAGGCAGTCTTGCTGGTTCCGCTGCGGGTTGTTACCTCAAGCATCCGCCTCAGCCACACAGCCGTCTGGCGCTGCATGGCGCGGCCGGTAAACCCGGGGGACTTGGTATCCGCCAGCAGCCTCAGAGGGCGCACTTTCCCCTTGTTGGCAATGGTTTGCATCATAAATGCAGCAGAAAGGGGCGAGAGGTGGCCATTCCAAAAGCCCGCCGAAGCCCGCGCGAACCCCAGGCGGCTCTTGGGAATGCGCAAGTCGCTCGTGGGCACCTTCACATCGATGGGCACCGGCGCGCCAATACCCACCCCTTCGGCCATGTCGTAAATGTCGTCAGGCTTTAGGTGCTTCAAAGCCAGCCGGGCGATGACCAGGTTGATGCTATGGCCCAGGGCGATTTTGAAGGGGGCGCAGCGGTCATCGCGGGTGATGTCATCGTGCAAATCCCCCGGCATAATCTTCTTCTCGCCGCCGGTATAACACTGGCGAGTCGTGGGCAGCACCTTGCGGCTCTCAAGCAACGCGGCTGCGGTCACCACCTTAAACACCGAGGCGCTTGGGGCGTAGGGCCGGCTTACGTAATCCCGTCGCCCGCCAAGGCTGGCCCATACCAATACCTTGCCCGAGCGGATATCCGTCATCACGATGGCGCCCTCGTGCGCCCGTGAAGCACGCAAGAGTTCCCGCGCCTTGCGTTGAAGCCGCGGCCGCAATGTGAGCTTGACGCGCTTGGAGGACCCTCTCACCGGCGCGTAGAAAGCTCTGCCCCGCAATTTCGCTCGCGTGGCCCGCACCCTGGGCAGCTTTTTGGCAGCGGCGCCATGGGCAGAGGTGAGCGACGCCCAGCTGAGCAAGGACACCATCAATGCGAACATTCCCAAACTGCGACCACCGCGACGGCGTGGGGCGGGGGAGGGACGAAGGGGCCTGGTATCTGCGCTAGCGAGGGAGATCACGACACCGCCACGCTAAAATGGGCGCGAAAGGCGGGCCAAGAAACTGGCAAACATAGGGAATTCTACGCCCTCGCTCAGCCAGCAGGTGGGAAAATGATCCACCTGCCCAATTGGAGGGATGGTCTTTTGGGAAAGGGTGAAGTAGGTTTGTGGCCGTTTCCGCGGCGGGCATATGGGCCCACTTCTGGGAGGTTATCTTTTGGACAGCGATCTGGCTGAGGCAATCTCGGCTCTCAAATCCATCTTTCAATCGCGCTTCCTTCCCGCAGATTTTCGCAAGGGCGACGCGGGCCGCATTGATGAACTTACCAAGGAGCTGGAGCTTCCGCCCCGGTATCGCGCCTTTCTTCTGAACGCGAACCCCGTCTCGGTGGAGACGGATTGTCCGGTGGAAAAGGTAAAGCTCTTCAGTACCGACGAGATCTTGGACGAGAACGAAGGCTTTACCGTCGACGACGAGGGAGAGCCCGACCCAAGTTGGCGCAAGAACTGGCTTGCGATCGGCGTCAGCTCTTTGCTTGGCGACCCTTACTTTCTCGACGTAAACGACTTGGACGCCGAAGGCGACTGCCCGGTGTACACCGCCATGAGCGGTACCGATCGCTGGGAAAAGCGGCTATGCGCCACCACCTTCGCCCAGTTCTTGCGGATTTTGGCCACGTCCATGGAAGTAGCCGAAGGCTTCGGCACCACCATTATGGATCCCGACGACGAGAACGCCTTCCGGGAAGCCCTCGGAACGAAGATCCGGGTGATCGACGGTGCCGCCGCCAGGGCCGGGCACTGGAGCTTACGCCGCTTGGCTTCAACGCGCCGCTCAGCCCTGGCGGCGGGCCCTGCTTCCTGCTCTGCAGCTGGCCGTCACCGTGACGGCAACACCATATGGGCCAAGACCGGTGACGCCCGTTCTAAGAGTCGCAGCCACCGATTGCTTGGGCTAAGCTTCGGCTAATGTCCCTTCCGCTGCTGCTTTCCATTGTTGCCATCGGTGCGCTCGAACCTCGCTGCGTCGGGAAGGGTGGCGGCATAAGCCAATGGGATCGCGCCCGAGCGCCGAAGAATGCTCGCTATTGTGCACTCTTGGTGAAGGCGCAGGTACGTCGTCGCCAAAGACCAACGGCGGCCCTCAAGTTCGCCCGTCAAGCGGGGGCGCTCTTTCCCCAGCGCGCGGCCCCTGAAGCCATCACCGGCATGGTGTTGCTCTCCCAGGGCAAGGCGAAAAAAAGCCTGAGCCACCTGCAGCTCGCTGCGAAGCGGGCTCCTCGCTTGGGGCGGCGAGCCGAGTTCCTGTTTTCCCTCGCCGGTGCCGAGCAGCGCACGGGCAATCCAGAAAAGGCCCGCAGCCTCTTTCGACGGCTGGCGACACAGCTCAACTTTCTGCCCCGGGACTTGCGCTTGCTTGCTTGGCGGGATGCTACGCTGGCATGGGCTGCACTTGGGCCCGGGGGCGTTGCGACGGCCCGTACCCTTTCCCACAGCGGCACCGGTCCGGTGGCCGTAGCCGGTCGCTCCCAGGCCCTAGCGTGGCGTAGCTTGCTGGCGCTCCTGTCAGGCAAAGAGGAGAAGGCAAAAATCTTGGCGGCACAGGCGAGGCAGCTGGGGGCGCTCACTGCCGTAAATCCAAAGGGACCCAACCAAGCAAAGTCCACCCGGGGGCTGCTGTGGGCATGCAAGGCCTTGATGTTGCAACGCAAAGGGGAACAAGAGCGGGCCCAGAAGGCCTGGGCCCAGGCGGCGGCTCATTTCCCCGCGAACCACCCCTGGCACAAGCTCTTTCGCGCCCGCAGAGACGGCAAATCAGCGTGAAGTTTCGAAGGCAAACCCTTGCTGGCAAAGCGGTTGTGTGGGGCATGGCGGCGCTGCTTTGGTCGAGCGGCGCTTTCGCTTTGGGCCCGTGGGATCGGGCACGTCATAAAGATGCCCAAAAACGGGCGGATATGGTCACCCTGGCAGAGCAGTTGCTTAGTGACGCCTGGCGCAGCAAAACCCGCGCCGGTCGCGCATTTAATGCGCTGCGGGCCCAGCAGCTGCTGGATGGGGCGGCGCTTCGGGTGGGCAATACGCCAAAGATGCTCTTTCTCAAGGCAGAAGCAATGCAGCTTCAGGGCATCGATAGCGAAGCCATTCGCCTTCTGGAACAAGCCCTGAAGAAGGCTCCAAACCATGAGCTTGCGCTAGGCGGGTACCGCCAGTTGGCATTGGCCTACGCGCGCTCTGGAAAGAGCAAGAAAGAAATCGAAGCCCGAACCAAGTACTTGCAACTGCAGTACATTCCGCGATTTCGTCATGTGGCCATCGCCAACCGGGCGGAGGCCTTTATGCTCGTGGGAAAGCTGGGAAAGGCTATCGCCGACTACGAGCGAGCCATCAAACTTCAGCCTGGCCCGGATGGCGTACTGGCCCGCTGGGGGTTGGCGTTGGCCCAAGATCGCACCTACGACTTTGCGGGCGCCATTGGGAGCGCAGAAAAGGCCGTGTCCAACGATGTGGGACGCTGGTCAGCGCTGGACGACGAAGTGCGGGTCTTCTTCGTGGAGCCCCATGACATCTACTGGTACCACGCCCTCGGCGAGCTGGCCCGGGCACGTATGATCAGCCGTGGAACCCGCCGTCTGCCCGATGCACTCACCCGCCTAGGCTACGTGCGCAGAGGCTATAAGAAGCTCCCCGGTCGGCTGCCGCTTCAAAGCTTTGGCAAGTGGGGGCAGGAGCATTCCAAAGCGCTGGCGCGGCTATGGGAGCTGGGAGGCTTCGCCAAACCGGGCAAGGTTCCGAAGCACCCCAAGCGCTATGTGTCCGGCCTGCACTACGCCCGGGCCGCCTACCTCTTTGACAAATACGCCAGTGCCGCAGGAAAAAAGGGCAAGTGGACGGCGCTGACCCGAGCCCACCAACGTTATTGTGTGGCCAAGCTAAAGGGCGCAATGCAGGGCCGCAAAGGCTTCTAGGCCGGAGCGATGATCATCGAGGGCGTTGGGGAGCGCAGCACTTCCGCGGCCCGTTCAGCATCCACCACGTAGCGGAACACCGGTCGAAGCTCCCGAGGGGCACGCTCCTGAAAGGCACCGGAGACCCCAAACGCCCGCGCCCTGGGACCATCCAAGATCAGGAAAAGGTGCTGTCGCCCCTCGGGCGTAGGGGCGAAAATCACGTCCACAATGCGGGAGCGATCCAGGTGCAATTCGTCGCGCCCCTGACTTATCACCACCCGGCGATTGGTGATGATGTAGCGGGTGCGCCCCTGGCTTCGCGCTGGGCCGATGAGACCCGCCCAGATGAAGGCGCCTGCCATTACCCCGAGCACCAAGCAATTCGCTGCTACGGCGACCATGAGCCCCAAGAAGGTGGCGCCGTGCCACGAGAGCCCCGCAAGCATGACCTTCTTCAGCGCACCGACGCCTCCCCAAGCCGCACGGCCCGTCAACACCCCCAGGAAGATCCCCAGGAAACAGCTCACCAGTTCACGGTGGGCAACGGGCAGATAACGCCTCCAAGAGTCGTCCGGCCGCCCCGTCCAGAGAACCCGCTCATCGGGCTGAAGCCGCTGTCCGAGGGGCCGCCGAGAGATGGGTTCCTCGCTCTCCCCGGACACTTCGCTATCGCACGCGCGAATGAGATCCCACACCCGGGCAGGGTCTTCCACGCCTCGCAAAATGATGGTCAGCCGCCGTCGCAGGGCGCCGGTGGGCACATCCCGAACCAGCTCGATATCCCCCACATTGCGGCCCGCGTACCAGCGAATACGGGCAAAGGAGATCCCCCGTCGCTCAATGGATCGCTGCAAGCGTCCCCGCCGCCACACCACCCGATCCCGGGTGACCAAAAACTCACTGCCTTCGTGAAAGCGTTGAAATACCCAAGGGATGGCGAATGCGAAGGTCACGCACCACATGGCCAGCAGCCACAGCTTGCCGGTGGCCATCCCGTAGGCGGAAGCTACCGCAAGGGCCGTCGCCCCGGAAACTGCACCAAGGCCCAACAAAACAACCATAGCCAGGCGATAAGAAGCGGAGAGCACCAGATCTGTAGGCGCGCCCGCCCACTCTACCTGCTCACCGGTCACTGGATCCCGTCGCATGGCCTAAACCCCCATTCGAAAATCGTACCAAGGGCCAAATGCTGAGGGCACCATGGTGTGAAATCGAACCTGCCCCCAGAAAAACGTTGCAGTCTGGCAGCGCCAATGTAAAGGGGCTTTTTTGAGGGGGCTTGTGACCTGACATAGATGTCAGGCGCTTAGACCGTTCTGTTGCCGAGCGCGGCGTTCGCTGGGGCCGGCGCGTCCCATGTAGCGAGGAGCTTCGGCGAACCGAGCTTTGGCCCGCAGCCGCCTCGACCGGGGCTTGGTTTGATGCCGCTCATCCGCCGCGGGTAGCCGAAGCGGGTCGGCGCCGGGCAGGAGCGGACACGTCACGACCCACGGCGTGCTCGAGCTTAATCTTTGCGATGATCACGTCGATATGGGCAGAGACGGCGGCCAAGCGGGAGCGGAAGAGCTGGGACTCGGTGTTGCTCATCTCCGTGCTGGTGGATTGTCCCGCGCGGAAGAGCTCTCGCCGAACGCGGTAGGCTTCTTCGGCGGTACGCATTTGCACAAGGGTATTTTTCGCCGCGATTTTGGCTGTTTGGGCCTGAAGTACCGCTTGGGTTACCTCTAGCAAAATGCCGTCGCGGGCCTGGATGGTCTGGGCGCGCAACTGGGCCGTTCGGGCACGGGTTTCCGCCTTGCTACCTTTGCCCGCAAGCACGTCGTTGGGGGACCAGGAGAGCTGCGCGCTCACATCCCAGGTGGTGCGGAACTCCTGCTGCAGAGGAATAAAACGTTGGTTGGGGTTGGCATGAATGACGTTGCCCACCAGCGAAAGGCTCGGCCACATGGCGGCTCCAGCCAGCGCCTCGGTCTTGGTGAGGCCCAAGGCGCTCGCTTGCAGTGAACGCAGCTCAGCGCGGTTTTGCAGGGCTTCCTGCTTGAGCGCCTTGAGGTCAAGCTTGCCGACAATCACGGGCTTGGTGACGTCCTCACCCAGCTGAAGCGAACGGTTGGCGGGAAAGTGGGTCATGGAGCGCACCTGCGCTTCGCTGGCGGCCACCATTTGCTCCGCTTGCTTGAGGGTGAGCTCGCCGTTTTGAACCTGACCCTGCGCCAGCAGCAAGTCGGCCTTTGAAGCGTTGCCCACCTTGAACATCAGCTCCACATCCTTGAGGTGCTCACGGCTCGTTTCGAGGGCCAAACCCACCGCCGCATACTGACCCCGGGACTTTACCCACTGGTAGAAAGCCACCTGAGCGTTGGTAGACGCCTGCGCGGCGCTTGCCCGATGATCCCAGCGGGCGGCATCCCGGTTGTGGCTGGCGGCGGCGTGGTTCTTGCTGATGCGCAGGAAGTAGTCGCTAACGGGCACCACCAACTGAGCGGTGAAGTTCCACTGGTTGAGGGGCACATTAAACGACCCAAAAGAGAAGGGCACCGCCGCAAGGGGAAACCCGGGAGGCAGGGGACCCGTGGGGGTGGGCGCAGCAGGGGTGACCACATTGAACGCAGGCCCGGCACTCGAGTTGTTGCTGGTGTCGCTGAGGCGGGTGTAGCGGCCCGTAAGGTTGAGGCGGGGGAAATACTGAGCGGTGGCTTGGTCCAGCTTGGCTGCCGCCGCCTTCAGGGCCAGTGACTTCGCAGCAACGTTAGGGCTATTGGAGCGGGCCAACTTGCCAATGGTGGGGCCCGTCATCCCGCCGGCCACAGGCCTTAGCTGGTTAAAACGAGCCTGCATATTGGCGCTGTTGGCGTCCTTAGCCATCACGCGCTCGCCAGCGAGTTTTTTGCCGTTTTGAGCAAAGGCGGCTGCGGGGGCCAACAGGGCCACAAGCCCCGCTGAAATCACGGATAGGCTACGTTGCATGGCCCGAAGCGTAAGGTGCGGAAAAAGAATGGCAACGCGCCGGTCACACTTTTTTGACTCGCAGGTCATTTTTCCGTCGATTGACCGATTTTTGGCTCCAAATTTCAAATACTTGTGGCGTTGACGGACAAGTGTAAACCCACAAAAAAAACCACTGCTCTTTGGCTTGGGAGCCACAGCCCTGCCCGCTAAGCCCCCGGCCTCCAAACCATCAGCGCCATACAGCCGACCAAAAGCGCGACGGTGGTGAGCTTGACGCCAGTGGTACGACGGCCGGGCTTGGACACGGCGAATATCAGCACTTGGGTGCAAACCAGCGAGAGGAAAAGTGCCCCAAGAATCCACCCGCCGAGCAACGAATGTCCGGCCATGGCAGCCAAGCCGAAGCCCGCCGTCCATGTGACGCCAAAAGCGGGCATTGCCACGCGGAAGGCCCAGCGTTTGGCAGCTTCAAGCTCCTGCATCCAGAGTGCGCACGCGCAGCCGGAACACAGCGTCAATACAGCCAAGAGCTTGATAAATTTGATAAAAAAGTACATGTCACCTTGGCGTATTGCTTTCGCGGCAGTGGAAAACTTGGCCCATTTCTGCCGTACTGCCTACGGATACGTATGGCGAAGTGGCTCTCTTTTGCAACGCTCTTTCTGGCCCTTGGTTGCGCAGACCTAGGGCAAATTTCCCCCGACGGCAGCGATGGCGACGCCGGCAGCTCCGGTGCTTCCGGTGCGTCTGGCGCATCAGGCGCAGCACTCTGTAGTGGCCTGCTCTCCATCGACGGTCGCTGCGGAAACATGCAGTGCATGAACACGGCCCGATGCGATGCCAAGTCCAACTGCGGGCAGGGCCTCAATGGACCGGGAAGCTGTTTTGGCGGCTTTTGCGCGTATGTTCACCTCTCTCAAGGTTGCACCAAGAACAAGGAATGCCCTTGCGGTATCTGCGGGGCCAACGGTCGCTGCTACGAAGATATGACTGGCGGTTGCGGCCTGTGCCTCTCACCCGAGGATGCCACGAAGAAAGCAAACCAGGACAACGTCGCCTGTCAGTCCTGCCTCAAGGATTGCGCCGGCCTCGGGCCTAGCTGTTGCTCCGGTTCTGGCTGCCTGTGCGAAGGCCAGTGCGGCGGATTTCAATGACGCAGCTCCAAGTGTCCGCGGGCGGAAGCCGGGAATGGCCTACGTTGGCTGACTTATGGACAGTGCCCTCAATGCCCTGCTGCAAACCACCACGGGCAAGGCCCTGGCAGGGGTGTGTTTGCTGCTCGCCATCGCCTTTGGTGGGCTGTGGTTCTTCAAGAGCCAGAGCGACGCTGGGCCCCGCAAGGGAAGCCATAACGATGGGTGGGATGAGTTCGCGGACACCATCGACCTGGAGTTCATCTGGGATCCTTCGGAGCCTCCCGAAAATGCCCGCATGGCCGGCCAGTTTCGCGGCATTCACATCTCCGTTGAGAACCTTTCCGTGGACGGCGGCCCGCCAAAGACCCGCATGCGACTCAGCAGCAACCCCCCCAGTGCACGCACGGACGAAAGCGAGTGGGAAAAGCTCTCGCCCGCATCCCTCCAGCCAGCGGTGCAAAGGGACCTCGAAGGACTGCGGGGCCAAGCGAAGGCGGGTCCTGGCAAGGCGGAGGTATGGCTTGTGGGCGTGGGCAGCCAGCGAGAGTTGGCAACGGCGCTGCGCATTGGTCAGGCCATGCTCAGCAGCGAGTCAACCAGCGCCTGACGGCTTGCCAGTGGGCGCTTTGCTTAGCCGTTTGTCTTCTTCCCGAGCGCTGGCGAGCTGGGCCCCAATAGCAACGGCCTTCGCCAACCAGGGCGCAAGGGCAAGGGGATCGAGGGAGCGAACGCGGTAGAACTCCGCCAACTGCCGATGCTGCGGGCCAACCAACACCACCGCTTGCCGGCCACGGCTGGCGGACACCACCCGCACGCCCAATAGCCCCTGCAAGGGCACGCTTTGGGCGCCAAACCTCCGCCCGGCAAAGGCGTGGTGCCACTGCAGGCGCCCAGCTTGAAATCGCACTTCGAGGCTCGCGAAGATGCTCCAAGCGTAGCGAAGCATCAGCGCCAACGCTCCGAGGCCCGAACAAGTAGCCACGGCCCAGGCCGCCACGCTCACCCCCGGCGCCCGATGGGCCACCTCTAGCATCATGATGGTTAGCCCGATGGAAAAGCCAATGGCCATAAACTGGAGCGCGTCCGGGTCCCGACGAAATGCAAACTCGCCCTCACCCCGCGGGTCCACCCGGCCGCAGGGGCGCTTGAGCAAGTGGGCGTCAAACTTGGCAACCAGTGGCTCAGGATCCCGAACGAAATCCACGGCAAAGTGCTCCTGGTGGGCAGCGCTCATGATGGGCAGCTATGGCGTCATGGGGCCCAAGTGACAACCCCTGAAGCCGGCGGGGGCGCCCAGAGCTGGCTTCTACTTACGCTTCGGCCTGCGACCAGCGCCCGTTCTGGGCTTGCGGGGAGGCAAAGGCTGGGAAGGATCGTCCGGCCATGGGTGCTTGGGGTAACGCCGGAAAAGGTCTTTGCGCACATCAAAATAGCTGCCCTTCCAAAAACCAGCGAGGTCATCGGTGATCTGGGCAGGTCGCCCATTGGGTGCCAACAGGTGCAAGAGCAGAGGCACCCTTCCCTGGGCCACCCTGGGGGTTTCCTTGAGGCCACAAAAGTGTTGCAGTTTGCTCGCCAACACGGGGGGCTTGCCTGGCGCATAGCGGATGAGTGCCTGGGCCCGTCCGGGAAGCGTCATCGAAGCCGGCGCGAACTTTTCCAGCACGGGCATCAGCTGGGGGCCGAGGGTCTGCCGCAGCTCCTCCACCCAATCGAGCTTGCGAAGCTCCCCAAAACTCCGTCGCCCCAGACATACCCGGGCCACCAATGCTTGCCAGCCTGCCTTATCCACCGCGGGCAATTCGGAAGCAAACTGGCGAGCAAACGCCAGCCGACCAAGTAGATTTTCAAGCTTGTCCGGCTCCTGGCAATAGGTGGACAGGCCACGCTGGAGCGCCTCTTGAGCCAAACGCTCGGCAACCTCTTCGGGGTAGAGGTGGGTGGCAGGGGACTCATCGATGACCAAGTCCCCGAAGAGGATCTCTTCCTTCGCCAGGCATTGCTCGCTCTGGCTGTCGTAACTGACGCTCACCCGCTCTCCCAGGCGGTCGCCGGGCAAATCCCAAAGCCAATCCGCCTCAATGGGCACGAGCATTCCTGCCCAGTCCTCACCAGATCCATCGGTGGCCACCCGCAGCTGGGACACAACCACATAGCTGGCCTGGGTCACCACGCTCTGGGGATCCATCCGCAGCCCCCGCCCGCCGAGCATTCGCAGCCGTTCGCCACCCACCTTTCGGCGCCTCGCCACCCGCTCGCTGGCCGCGGCTAGCAGGCATTTTCGCAGCCCCTCCTCCGCTTCCAAACAGGCATCCACGGGAGGCAACTTGCCCGACTTGCCCCCCAGCCTGCGCCGCCACTGGAAGAGCGCGCGCTTCACCTGGGCCGCTCGCGCTGGTTCGACGAGCCGAGGCTTAGGCCCGTGTTTGTCCAGCCACTGGCACATGAGGTTGGCGCGAAAGGAAAGGTCGCACTCCGCTTGGGCCACGGGCCCCCGCTGATTGGAGCGGCGCAACACCTCCCCCTCGCTGAGCAGCGCTGCCCACATGAGGGCTTCGGAGCCGAGACC
>WURV02197770.1:0-11873 GCA_011762755.2 Epimenia babai
ATTTTGTGAGGGAAAATCAAGACCGTTTGAAGAAACTACCTGTTTTCTTTCGGGCATAAGGTTGTGTACATCGATTGCTGAAACATGAGGTAATCAATATTCGAAGTGTGACTATATGCATGTCTGATAGTGCGCAAAATAAAGGGTTACCCCGTTGACTCGGCCATTATCGGTTCTTTAGGAAAGGAGTTTGTGGTTAACACCACAAACGGCTGCGTCTCCTTTATGACAGGCAAACCGTCCAAGTGGAAACAACCGAGTCTGGGCAAACAGTTCATTCACGCTACTTACGGCAAGCGCATATACACACCCGAATTAAGGAGCAAAACTCCAAAAAGCGGTCAGTCACATATTGCTTAGTTTTTATTATTGAAGAGCGCCGACAGATCCGGCAAAACTAAACTAGTAAAGCAGAAGTGGAGGATCTATCAAGGAACACATGAATGTTAGAGCTAACGCGGGGACAAAGTGAACGTGCCAACAAAGGGGACTCTGCTCTGGTGGCAGCGATATGCAGACTGATAACTCTCAAATAAACGATTAGAATTAAGGTACTTTGTTATCTGCGTGAAAACAGCCCTCTCAACGAGCTTAGAAATGCGCTTCAAGGTCGACACAGGCCGATAATTATTAAGCGCTTGTATTGTATTTATTGGCTGATTACCGAAGTAATCGTTGTGATAGGCAATTGTTGGCCCTTTACAAAGCCAGTCTATTAATGTGGTTAACACCACGATGTGATTAGCCTCACTTATATGGGGGTAGGGAAAACACCCACTGTGAAAAATCCACCGAGTCTGGGCAGACAATTGGCCCTTTTCCATTCACGCCACTGGTTCCAAATGCCTACATATGAACTATATATGTCGCACACTCCGCTAAGTCTATGAAAGGTCAACGTTTATTTACAATGAGATGACGACATAGCGGGGAGGTAAGCGACATAGAGGTCGGATATAAAGCATCTGAAGTACAGCAAACGTCAGAGGGAAAAAGCCCCCACAGAACCACACTGCTAGGGCTAACCAGACCCCCTATGGACAATGGGGTTTAAGGCGTTTTCAGCCAGAAAAAACTGGTTAGAGCGGGATTCGAACAACGGACCCCTGGATTCAAAGTCAAACCCTCTAACCACTACGCCAGCTGCCGCCTATTAAGCGCTTGTAAGTCGAGAGTGGGCTTCTTTAGAAGGGGACGGTCCACTGCAATATTTCATGCAGGCGGAACTTACGAGGCAGCAAGAGATGCATTAATGATGGCTGTAATAGGAGACGGCGACTTGGAAACACGCCTGAGAAGCCATTCCGGTATTGGATCCGATGATCTTGAAAGAATAGTTTCCAATGCGTGCAGAGTCACATCGTAATCATGGGAGATAAGTTGCATTTTTCGAAAGCATGTACAATGTATGTCAGAGTTTTTGGTCATGTTTGTTTTAAAAGGTTGACAAAGAAGTTTCTGGAATTTTTTTCTTCAAGTATGTGGCGCACTCAGCTAGGAGGTGTGGTTTGACGTGTTGGCCATATCGTATAATACGAAAAATGAAGGTTGGTTAGTCAAAAAGGTGTAACCTTCACTCTTCGTATTACACTCAGCTAAGTCTGTGTTAGTTGACATGACGTTACGATGACATGATGAGATAGCGAAGCGGTAGGAGCCATAAAGACCTTGAAGAGCGAAGAATCTCAAACAGAGCTACGTTGGTGGGAAGAAGGCATTAAAATACAAGTAGATTGGGAAGGTTACGTAAAAACCGCGGACAAATGGCCTTTCAGGGGCTTTTCCCCCAGAAAAACACCATAGGTTGTATACCAGTTAGACCGGGAAATCTGTAGAGAGAGGGTCATCTGCATATAACGCTAATGATCTAACCACTAGGTTGCCTGCCATCAAACTGCAAAAGGACATTTACCATGATTAAGAGTAAGTTACACGGAACCTACCATTGCATTTCCCCCTTGCGATGGAATACCATAAATTTCTTACTATCAATATAAAATCGTCTAGGCCCCAATAATTTACACGCTATGTTATATACAAAATAAGCATATATACGAAATAAATATATATACACAAATTGAGAATGTAAAGATTCAAAATAACAATAATGTAAATGTGGAAAATAACGAATCCGTGATAGACATATAAATAGACCGCGAATCTTCATACAACCCTGTCGTGTTGCATCTTAAATAGAATTTAATTGGATCAATATTATTAGCGTTAATTATAAAGGACTATCGATATAAAAAGTAATGGCGGAATGCGCACCTTGATGACTAAGGTTTCTGATATGTTCTTACATACCGTAACTCAGAGAAATATTCTGACATATCTTGATCCAGGGAAAACATTCGGATATGAGTATCTAGGGAAAATATTCAGATATACACTAATTTAGGGAAAATAATCAGACAAGCGATAATTTAGGGAAAATGCACATAATTTAGGAAAAATATTCAAACATATCGTAATTCAGGCAAGAAGTTCAGACAAGTGATAGTTTCAGAAAAAAAATCAGACATGTAATTAGGGGTAAATATTCAGATGTATCATAATTTAGAGAAAATATTCACACATTTTAATGTATGGGGAATAATAAGATATATCCTAATTTAATGAAATTATCCATATATATATATATATATATATATATAAAGATTAGGGAAAATGAGACATTTAGTGAAAAATATTGAAAGCGTCACATTGATTGGAACCGTGAGATGCTTGCTAGTGCCTGGTACAGAGGATTTTCTCCCAATTTCTGGTTGTAATGCAATATTAGGAACGTTAGTGGACCCAAAATCACAGACGTTCATTGGATAAAAACACTCTGACTGTTATTTGAAGACTGTGGGCTGGTCTAAAGCAAGGAGATGGTTTAAATTCCTCCCTGAAACAACGTGTTGATTGTGTATACCCCGGTTTCGACTTGTAAAATCGGCGGCCATTTTGTCATGTAGTATCGCGCGAATATCGGACTTTTTAGTGCCGGAACATTCTGTTGGATCGCCAGTTGAATTCGATGAATCGTCGATGAATGATTGAGAGTCAGGAAAATTGTCAAGCCGCGGGAATATAGCTGGACTGTCGAGTTGGTTTACTATCTCGTCAGACTGTTTGCTCACTGAATCACATGGAATCGATAGCGTTTCGATATTTTGCATTTTGCCTCCATGTTGAGAGAAGGCAGTGTCTTTACTTTGCGACTGTTTCGAATTTGATATGTGTTGATTTGTGTATTCTGTAATGTTTTCGAGTTCACATTCTGTTCGTGGTAAATACTCAGCACTTAGATGCCGACTGAGCGCTTCAACTGGACTTTTGTGACTATATCGAGACGCGGTGGGTGCGCATTTGTACACACTGCTTCTTTGTGTCTGTGGACTTTGGATCGTGGAATTCACCAACTCGGATATATTGACGAATCCAGGCGATGAGCTAATCAGGTTCGATCTGTTGAAGAATGATGCAGAAGTTGATATGGGCGAAAAGGCACTAGATGGAGAAATTGTTGATGATGGCGCTGGACTGTTCTGTGATATTATACCATTCACGGCAGGTACTGAGTACTTCCGCTGTCTTCTGGTTTGACTATTGAAAGTAAACGAGACTGGCACCCAAGATGGTGGGACATTTGATGTTATAGCTGGAGATTTCGGAACTTGATCATTAATTTTAGTGATATGATCCTCGATCGGATTGAACGTCGATCCACCATTCGTGCTTCGTGACAAAGATGAACCAGATTTCACAAACGTTCCGCCTGGCGACAGCAAATTAGATTCGATTCCAGGAAGGGACAAGCTTCGGCGGATAGGTTTGAGCGTATCTGGACGGGCGCCGGACTTCTGGGGGACTCTGGGGACCATAAAAGGTGTTTTGCTTTTTGCCGACGTCAATAAATATGTATCGCATGATTTCTCCGCTGATTTATTGACTGTCGACTGCAAAACAACAACAGACGTTGACTGAGGTCGCGAAGGAGAATAAATCTGTGGGCGGGGCGACGTGCATAAATTTAACTTCTTCGACAAATTGCCATTCACGTCTTCGGACGCAGATGCTAATTTTAGATCAGCGAGGCTTTTGTGAATGCCAGGACTAGTTACAACATTGGGTATGGAATTAATGCCGAAGTTTTTAGGTGAGCCGAGTGTGACGTAAACTGTATTTGATGGACTAAATATCGGTTCATTCACCTTAGTGTTTGGGTTAATTCTAAGATTTGCAACAACAGGGATTCTCTGGTGTAAATTATTAGGTACGGGACTTGAATGTGTATTGGTTTTGTTACTATGTACATTACCACTTGGAGACATCTTATTACTCAGTGAATCATGGAAATTTAAAGGAATGTCACGAATGGGATTGGAAACCGTTACGACAAAATTTGTGTTTCTTTCAGGAATCACAGTCTTTTTAGCAGAATTTGGTGATTTTTCTAGTGCTCTGTCATTATTTTTGCACCAACTACTATCATCTACATTGTGAAAATTTTTAGTTATACTGAAGTTTTCACCGGTACCGATACACATATGATCAACATTCACTGACTTCTGACCACTCTCTGATGTGACTATGTCAGAATTTCCATAAGTAATCTCAGGTTGGTTAATGGCTTGAAAAAATTCCCGGCTATCGTAGTAAGAACGGGGGACGATATTTCTCGCTGCAAGGCGAGCGGATTCCAGAAATACATTCGGCGTGTATTTTTCAATGGTTTCGTTGATAAAATCTGCTACATCTGAGGGAAGATCAGCACCGGACGTAAGACTGTCATTGGTTACTTCAACGTTAGCTGCGTTTTCATTGGCTACCGATGAATTCGGCTCGACATTAACGAGCTTGGCAGTAATGTTAAAATCGGTATTTTCGCTAATGCTAAAATTGTGAGAGAGAAGATTTGTGAGGATCTTCTTCGATTTTGGTTTGATTCCAGTGTAGGGAGACGAGGTATCATTAGACTCCTTAATGATTGGCTCAATTTCCGTGTTACTAGCACTCGTGATTAAATCTGGAGTTTTACATTGGTCATCGATACTTTTAGCACCGGGATCAAGATTGGCAATGCCGGATCGTTGTTTGAGGAATGAATCGATCCTTTGATCCAACAAAACGCTTTGTTTCAGTAATTTATCGGAGAGTCGGACATTTCGGGATGTAGCTTCCACCGACATCGACTTTTTTGCCTGGTACTCTGGCAGGAAATGATTCGTGTTCGATAACATTGTCGTAAACAATTCCTGGTTGACGCTTGGATTTATATCCAATAGAGCGTCATTTTCTAACGACGAAATATCGGGAAAATGATCAAATTCATTGTCGAGAACGTCGCCTTTGTCCAACCAATCATGTTTGCTCGTATGTTGAATCCTTGCCCAATCATCTCCGGTTGAATCGCTCTTCGGCCAATCCGTTCTTTGATTCTCAGGAACACAAGACTTGCTACGTTTAGCGACTAACTTATCAAAATTATCACCATCCGAAGAACTTTCCATTATCTTACCATCCAAGGACCGTTGCCATAACAATGTCTTATGCTGATCTACTGGCAATGGGGCATTTTTATCTGGCGTCTTACGTTTGCGACGTGATTGAAATAGTAGATCGTCGTTCTTCCGGTGCTGGCTATCCCTATTCATTTTTCTGACGGTCTCATTCTTATGACTCGAGGTTAAATGCGATTTTGGTTGGGTATTCGGCCATTGGAATGACTGATTGGTACATTTAAACGAAGAATCAGCATTTTTCACGAAAGACAAAGCATTCGGCTTTTTGCCTCTATTTAGCGAACTGGCTACAGGCAATTCGGCGACTTTTACAGACTCAGTAGATGTTTCTTTAGTTGAGCAGTTTCCAGACTGATTGCTACACTGGAGGGACGAATTACCTGTATTGACATGTGGAATTGCGATCGCATTCAAAGCATACTCTTTCTCATTGAGTCTGTTAAGCGACAAAGGACTAATTGCCAACTTAAACACAGATATTTTCTCCGGTATTTTATTCGATACACCTTGAATATTACCTGTGGATGGAAGGTAATTCTGAGTACAGGAAACGCTGCTTACGAGAGATTCAGAAGTGAAAACGGTCTTAGTCTCACTAGGATCAGTAAACAAAAATTTATCTGTTGTAGATACCAAGCTTTGGACAACACCACCGATTGCAGACATTGACAAATTTGCCTTTGAACCTGCAATGTGATTAGATGACTTACTAAAAGTTGGAATGTCTTTTGCAGTCGATGTTCCAAAATTGTTGGTGTAAGTGGAAAATCTTTTGTTACCTACGGGTGATAATGTGGGACAATCGTAACCGTTCACAGTGACGGTAGAATTTTCGGTGTTAGCGATATTGGAATCTTTGTCGTAAGCTGACGCAACATCAAGTTGCTCCGTTACCCTCGCAACACTTCCTCGACCGAACAGTGATGGAGGACTTGTGGATGTGGAAATACCAACTATGTTAGATATGTGGATGACGTTATGTCTGGTAGTTGTGTTAAACACTGAATCATCCATACCCTGAGTGATGTTACTACAGCCATCCATGATAATTTTAACCGGAGTTTTAGGAAAATTTTGGGTGTTGCCAATCGGTCTATTAAGCGAACCGGATTGGCCGGAATCGATAACCTTTTCTGTCCACAGTTGTCCCATAAAACCTGATGTTTTTGGGGATGAGAACCCTCTCGGGCGGATGGGAGTAAATCTCGACTTGGTTTTCGTTGCAGGAGGTGATGTTATGTTCGAAGGTTTATGAAAAGTTGAATTTTCCAATATGACTGTGGCTGGCTGAGCTGCTAAAATGACAGCTGGGGTATTTCCCGGTGTTGTGGACGTTGTCAAAGTGGTTGAATTTACAATCGCAGCAGGTTTACCGTGTGACTGTGTTGGGCAAGGGTGGGTAGTCAAGGGCAAAATGGAAGGAGAGGATGGATAAAGGGATAGTGAGTCTGTTGGTTGTGTAAGATGTAAGATCGGTGGATTTTGCTGAATTTGTTGATTTTGCGAATGATTTGAGGAAACGGCTACACGGTCGAAGACTTGCGTCGACGATGAGAATGGTAACCGAATCAGTGGACGGGTTGCTGGAGACATAGTGGGTTGGATCAATGGTCGAATGATTCGAGGCACTAGTTCAACTTTTGGACGGATATTGCCCGAAGGTAAGGTGGCCGGGAGATGATTCGGGTGGCAGGGATATCCTGGGTCTATAGTGATGCAAGGTGGGTCTGCTGGGGAGTTCAGTTGAGATTGTGGTTTAAGTTGAACAGGCTTAGGAGGCGATTGAGAGGGTTTAGGAGGCGATGGTGGCTTGAAGAGCAATGCCGATAATAGCGCATTAGACTGTAGTCTGCTGCGATGTGGAGAGGATTTTAGAGATGTTGAATTAATGACTGAGGTTTCGTTGGCACGCGGCGCGCTAAATACCGTCTTGCAAAATTTACCACCGCAAAAATTTTGATCGGTTATTCGTGAGGGTAGAGAAGTGCTGGAACCGACATGGGGATCTTTCGGCATTAACGGCACAAAAGCACTGCGAACGTTAGATTGGGACGCAGACTTGCAATCATCGACGGGAGATACACCGGCTACAGCATCGCGATGATCGGCCGTTGAGATATTTATCGTCGATGGGGCCAACTGAGAGTTCAAATCGAGCGACTTTGGGATATTAGATAGCGATTTGGCCACGACAACCACGAGATTTCTCTGTGCATCGTGAGAAATCAATGTGGAAGGACTCGTGTTTCGATGAGTCACGATGCCGGATTTATCCGAGAGAGAGTGTTCCGAGTTGTTCGAGACACCTCTGTAGCGCGGCGCGGATAAATCAACTTCAACGGAAAAATGCGGAGCGGTAATGTATGTAGAGTTAAAAGAAACCGGGATATAAACTGTTTTAAAAGCATTATCGGTAGGCGAAACATTTTTATACAGTGCGCCATTTTGTGAATCGATCTCGAGTGAATCAGCGGTGATCGTATCAGTCAAAGATACGACGGCTCCACGAATGTAGTCATCGTTCGGTGCGTTCATCTCACGTGGAATCAAATTTACGTTACTTATTGGGACGATATTAGGACACTGGGGGTCATTATTGCTAATTGGACAGTCACGGAATGATAAAGGCTGAGGCGAAGAGCCATCATTTACGACGGTCGGAAGTTGACACAACGCGGTTGATGAATACGACCCGTTTAATCCGCTTAGTGAACCCGCTGCAGAATCGGACGCAGTGGTTACTATAGATAGGCGGAGATGCGGGGAACGATCGGTGAGGGTTGCCGCAGCGACGTCGGGCATGATTGGTGAGTTTTCGTCGACTTCCGATATCGAATCGGCTCTCGCGCGATCCGCTTGCCTCTCGGAATCCGCGTGCATGTTGCTGACGGTACATCCAGACGTTGGCGTCAGGCAACAACTGCTCGAACCATTCCCCGAGCTATAGCTGCGTGTTCGGTGTCGGGATATCGGCGAAACGAACCCGCGCGGAGACAGTCGAGTGAATAGCGGCGTCAACTGCCGCTTCGTCGGCGTGCAGCAGTCTTCGCGGGAGGACACCGGACTCACTTGACGCTTCGTTGGAGTGGCGCAATTGGACGATGCGGCGATTTTCTCGTTGTCCGCGCGCATCTCGCACAGTCGCTGCTTCTGTTCCCGAACCCACTTCTGCTGCTGGAGCTTCTTCTTGAGTTGCGCCTGCGCTTCACGATGTTTGTCGGTGCCCATCGGGGGAGAGCCGTTCGCTGAAACAACAAACGGAAAATACTTCCTGTAAATTTGCTGTACATTATTTCTATCTTCAGAGACAGCTGGCTAAAGAGGTAAATCATCAAACCGAAATTCCCCATGCCCAGTGACATTCATTAATGGGTTGATCATGTCAACTCGAGTGAAATAAGATCTGACCGAGTATCCCCAAGGGGCTGTTAGCATTGTGGTCAGAGCGTTTGACTTTGAATAAAGTAGTCTCTGGTTTAATTACCTGTCTAACCGGTATACTACCTGTGGTGTTATTCACAATAGGTGTTTTCCTCACCATTATAAATGAGGCTAATCAATTGGTAGGCTAGCTTTGTAATGGGCATAGAATGGCCTAGATTACCTAGATAACCTTGGTAATCAGCCTATAATTCCATGCATACACGCATCCACTAGGGACATCCATTCACACATGAGTTGTATCTAATGGAAACATAGTACTGCTTTGCAGGTAACCAATTTTGAACATAGAACATGGGAATAAGCGAGATGTCACAGAGGGAGTAGATACTTTCGAGTCATGAAGTATCCGCGAGGAGGGACATCCGTTACCCGGTTAACTGCCTCAACCCGACGTAGAACACAGACTCACATTTACAGAGATTATACGGGATTGACTTCATGCTGGACAGAACGGTGAACGCCGCCACCGAGTTAGAGTTCACGTAGAGGTTACACAGTAAGAACACAGCCAAGTCGTTCAGCGTGGCGAATTGGGCGTTGAGAAGTTTGTACGCCCATTCGAGAGTTAGCTGGACACAGGCCGTGGTCAGACTCGATGCGTCTGTTGGCGTCTGTAAGGTAATTAAGTTAAAATTCCTAGCAGTTCTATAGATTAAATGTAATTAGAGTATATTGCTACTGATATAAAAGTTTTTAATAGCCATGCTGGGCTGTGACAGTCTCATTGGAGAAAGTGTTGGTCGTTTTGTTGCTCTCAACCTGACATTGAGGAACATCTGATACGGGGGCTAGCGCATCCCAGGGTGTGTCCATTTACATTCACACTAATATCATATGCGAATCAGAGACAACATGGCATGTCAAGGGCTACACCTGGCTAGTACACCCGATAAAATATAACGTAAAGCTAATATAAATTTCAGAATTACATCCCGTCTTTTTTCCATGGTAACCAAATCCTGTTCTCAGAATAACTGAGATTACGTGACCAATGTCATATTCCTTTTCGAAGCTTCAGCAATTACGTCAAAACATGTTGTTGCGTCACTTCCTTAATGTATGAGATATTTTAATGTCTTTTGAAACTAAGGGGTTAAACACATTTGAATCAATAATAGTACTAAGTAGGGGAGGTAACAATGTAAGATTAATATACCCGAAACATGACATCTATTGTTTACAACACTATATACATGAACGACAAGTGGGGTAGCGGACGTAGTTGGTAGTAACGAGAAAGCAATGTGTAGAGGAATATTTTGGCTTCGACAGGGCCCGAATCTTGAATTGATCTGGTCCAGTGCCATGCCAACTGAGCCACAAAGACGACACCAGCGGATCTTCACTGGTTACAGACGCGCTTGTAAATGGCTGGTATGATAACAACTTAAAACTTCGGAGATGTACCAAACGGTGTTAAGATAAAACGAAATGCTCGGGAGTGAATAATTTGCCTTCGTAGTTCAGTTTTTAGAGCACCAGCCTAGCAAATTTCAGGTCGGAAATTCTGGGGTTCTACGGACGGATTTGGTGTCTGTATTTTTAAGGGCACGGTGAATAACTGAATACAAAAAAATAGGGGGAAACATTGAAGGTTGAAGATTTTTTAGACTACTTTGATTTATGGAAATGCCGACAAAGTAAATAAATAAAGCATAGATAAAACAATATATATTTAATTATGAAGGTATAAAACGTACAAATTTTACAATGATACAACCAAAAGGTGACAGTAAAACCGAAGCCATTTTAAAGTTGGGAACAACATAGCTCAGGATAGCTCAGTTGTAGAGCGCTGGTCGACGAACCTGAAGGTGGATGGTTGGAATCCAGGTAATACCACTGTGTTTTTCCATTGTACCCTTAGGCAAGATACTTTATCCCGATTCCTCTGGTCAGCTTAGCCACAAATAAGTACTGTTGAAATTTCTTTGTGGCAATGTAAATTAATATACACTGGAAAAGTAAATTTGCGAGTGTCTTACCGGCGCCTGTTATAGACCAACTACACTGTGAGTCCCAGGAAACTGTCATTCGCCAAGCTGCGCATGAGGGATATAAAGGACTAATTTATTTACTTTCAAGTTTGCTTGGTTATTTGGCTGTGTTTATTTCCTGGTGGTGTTAGTAATTAGAGAATACCTTAGGTTGGGAGGGCGTCACATTAAGGCACGGTAAGGTAGGAGCTTCCATATCCAATCGACGTTTCAAACCGCTGTAACAATACCTGCAACCGAGCAGAGGAATCAGTGACGACGGATGCAACGAGCTTTATTGTTAGCTATTTCTTGAGTTACTTAAAGGGCAGTTCTTGAGCACTGAATAGTTAGTCAGTTATTTAAAAAACTATCTAGTAATGAAATAACATTTTTTGCCCGAATTACGGAACGTTGTCAAGTTACCAAATGTACTAAACAGTTCTCAAGATACCAAACGTACTAAACAATTCTGAGATACCAAATATACTAAACAGTCCACAAGATACCAAACGTACTAAACAGTTCTCAAGACACCAAATGCACTAAACAGTTCTCAAGATAACAAACATACTAAACAGTTCTCAAGACACCCAACGTACTAAACAGTTCTCAAGATACTAAACGTAATAAAGATCCCAAGATAACAAACGTACTAAACAATTCTCAAGATACCAAACGTACTAAACAGTCCGCAAGATACCAAACATACTATTTTATTTATTTATTTACAGGCTAACTACCGAAGTAATCGTTGTATAGGCCAATTTCATTTATGACCCGGTACAAAGCTAGCCTATGTGGTTAACACGACAATTTGGTTAGCTTCACTTATAAGAGGTGGGGGAAAACACCTAATGTGAAAAACCCACCGAGTCTGGGCAGACAATTGACCTTTTTCCATTCATGCCACTGGTTCCAGATGTCTACATACGAGCTA
>WURV02197781.1:0-11872 GCA_011762755.2 Epimenia babai
TACTATGCATGCTAGTGTATATACGGTTGTGGGGTTTATATAGTGACCTGGTATATCTCGTGAATGCAATATACACTCATACAGTAACCGGGTATATACGTATATACGTAACTGGCTTTATTCAGTATCCAGATGGATATATACGATAACTAGATATATATCATAACTGGGTATATACACTTACCTGGTATATACGATGATAATTGATCTGCGTGTCGCTGGTTTGGGAGGTCACCAAACAGATTGAAGATTCCGCATACTTAGCCTCACAAGATACGGTCTGTATTCTTTAAGTAAATCAAGAATTTCCATACTCCAATTTAGCACGGATAAAATGATTTCAATTTTCTGTAACAGTTGCCAGCAAGCACCTTGAATCGTTACCTTCCTAGTATATATTTACTTGTGTTCCCATAAATGAATATTCATTATACACGTATATCCGTTCCTGACTGCAATAAGTGCCTTTCTAATTGTCGTTGCCGCCGGTAACCAGGGATCTACCGGATCGAGAACCTTGACGAGTACACCGGACTCAAATGTCTGTGGCTCGAAAGCAACGGGTTACAAAAAATAGAGAACCTGGATCACCAGACAGAAATGAGGTGCTTGTTTCTGCACCAGAACCTCATTACTAAGTTGGAGAACTTGGAACCGATGCCAAAACTGGATACACTTAACGTCAGCAATAATCTCATATCTCGCATCGAAAACATTTGTGAGTGTTACTATATCATGCCCTTGTAGCTTTACTGCGTCTTTATGCTCTAATAGTTAAGCTGTTTTATCAGAGTATTTTGAAAAACACCCAAGAGTCTTGAGTGAAATATGCAGTCAACTACAATGTATTCTTCGTATCCTAGGTTCTGTTTCTGTTTGTTCTTTGTGGTTAATTGCGCCATTGTGTCTGCAATTTTTTATCTTTCAATGTTTGCATAAATTGCTATTTCTTCGTCATTCTATTTCTATGGGTTTTTGTTTCTGTGTTTTTGTGCCTATGTTTTTAATGTCTTTTCTTATTATTTCTTTGTTAGAGTATCTTTCCTGCCTGTTCTTATCTTTGCATGTCTTTATGTATCTTCATCTCTTTGTGATTAGAACTCATTGCGGTAGCCGTGTGAGTCAGTTCAAATATAGAAGAATGTTTTAACATTCGAAAGCTTGTGATCTATATCTCCGCAGTGAGCCATAAAGGTGTTACCACTTTATTTGCTTTATCTCTTTGTATCTCTCCAGGTCTTTGGGTTTATCTCTGTCTTTATGAATATCTGTATCTGTACCCTTTTCATCGCCATATCTGCGAAACCTTGTAAAAATTATGAATACATAACTCTGCTAATGCAGAAATGTGTCCGCTGTACAGCCTGCCTGACATTGCTGAGCACGCTACAGATCACCCACAATCGTCTGCAATCTCTCGATGATATCCTGCACCTTGTTCTCTGCGAACATCTCAGCGTTGTCGACCTTGCCCACAACAAACTCGATGACCCTCAAATTGTTGATCAAGTCTTTGCTCTGATGAAATCACTCGTGAGTTATCGGATACATTAGCCAAATTGTATTTGTCGTGCAATGGTTTGCCGTAACTCTTACCACATTGACATTAGCGTCTCCTACATGGATGGTTTACCTTCATTGGACCAACAACGATTTAGTCTCTCGCCGTAACTCTTACCACATTGGCATTAGCGTCTCCTACATGGATGGTTTACCTTCGTTGGACCAACAACGACTTAGTGTCTCGCCGTAACTCTTACCACATTGACATTAGCATCTCCTACATGGATGGTTTACCTTCATTGGACCAACAATGACTTAGTCTCTCGCCGTAACTCTTACCACATTGCCATTAACGTCTCCTACATGGATGGTTTACCTTCATTGGACCAACAGCGACTTAGTGTCTCGCCGTAACTCTTACCACATTGACATTAGCGTCTCCTACATGGATGGTTTACCTTCATTGGACCAACAGCGACTCAGTGTCTTGCCGTAACTTTTACCACATTGACATTAGCGTCTCGTACGTGGATGGTTCACCTTCATTGGACCAACAACGATTTAGTCTCTCTGTGACTAGGACTGGCAAGAGCAAGAAATGTTAACTAATGCACTTTACTGCACAAGATATGAATCTGAGATCTCATCCTGTCTGGCTGAAGCCTTGAGAAACAAGCATCAGCATGGACTGATCGAACATTTGCAGAAATGCCTCTACATGCTTCGTAGAATATGACAAGTGGTAAAATCTTTAATGTTTCTGCAAATGGTAAAGGCTATTATCTATATGTTCCTCTTTCCATCCATCTAAGAGGGATGTTGGAATGTCACTCTGTCCTTTGACATCTACCTACGATGGAATCTCGTAGTGGTGCAGTCAGTAGACAAGTATACGAGAGGGCGCACATGTATCAGGGATTTTTCCTTCCTTTATAAATAGCAAAATTCACGTGTTTGTTATTGAGAAAGACTTGTTTCAGAGTTGGTTATTATGAATTGTTTTAAAGATGTATAACAAGGCAATCAATATCGTAAGTGCATCTGACGTGTACTACCGTCAATAAAGTGATGATAATTTGAAACAAGTTGAACGTTCAGATTTCATGGAAGCTCTCATCAACCACGATAATTCTAAGCCCAGTGTAGAGTAGCATTGCTTTGTTTTAGCATAGATTCAAACTAATGACCATGTTCGATATATAAAGCACAAAATGTACTAGAACTTTTTACAACTTGCCCATTTTCATCTAGAACTTTCTAGAACTTGCCCGTTTTCATCTAGAACTTTGTACAACTTGCTCGTTTTCATTTACAGAGGGTGCTCAACCTCACGGGTAATCCAGTAATGAGACACATTCCCAACTACCGCAAGTCTATCATCATCAAAGTCGTGAGTACCAGCTCTCCCCACCTCTCCCCACCTCTCCTCAAATTGTCAAAATTCCTGTTTACAGGCAAATTTGCAACAGACCCAGATTTGTACCTTCTGTTTTCTAATTGATCTGTTTCTTATTGAACAATATACAAAATTTTATTGACCAGTCATTAAGATTTTACTAATCTTAGAATCAAGCAGGTCTCTCTAGAACTAGTTGTTATCGTGTTGATTGTTATCGTGTTGGTTGTTATCGTGTTATTTGTGTTGGTTGTTGTTGCCTCGTTGGTTATTTCATTATCGGTTGTTGCAGAAAGACCTGCGACATCTAGATGACCGACCAGTCTTCCCCAAGGACCGAGCGTGTGCGGAGGCATGGTGAGAATCTGTGTTACAAATATTCCTTCATGGAATATACTCTCACATGAAAATAGGCTAGAACGTACGAATAGACAATGTAAGAAATTTTATCTTCAATAATAGTTGATGAGAATAAACACTTCAACTTGTTATTGATAAATACTAAGTAGCCATGGCAACGGGTTTACTTTGGGACAATTATAATATATCAAAAAACTAAACGAGGGCCAAACTGTCTGATTCAGGTGGACATTAAAACGAACAATTGCTGTAACGAAGCATATCAGCATAACAGTTACTAGTCCCCGCTTTTATAGACGAATCAGTGTTCGTGGAGCATTCCAGAAACTTCTAGAACTATGACATAATCGATAACCAATTGAATCGTCTGGAGCTTGTTTACATATTTGGATTTTGCAATTTAACTAAGGGAAGTTATTTTTATATACACATAGAAAAGGTTACATCTGCTCAGTAGTGCATGTAATTGTCAATAGCAAAATGCTACAATCTATAACAAATAACGCCGTTCATCAACCTTCCAGTAAACATGAGGTTCATAGAAATTTCAAGCAACATTATGATGCCATTTTTGGTACGTCGCATTTTAATGATCCTCCAATTGTGTAAAATAAATTGAATAACAATTGGAGGCTACAATAAATTACAACTTGTTGTGTATTACTTTTTACTTTCGGTTTCACTATTAACTGCGACTCTTTTTTTAGGGGTATTGGGGGATTTGAGGCGGAACGAGCAGAGAGACAAGCGTGGATCGATAAAGAAAGGCGGCAGACGAACGAAAATTGTGAAGGTAGTTGATATTTCTGTGCGACCAACATTCCTGCACCTGATATTTGTACACGAAAGCTTGTGTTAATCATAACCTGAGTTAAGCCATGTTTCCTTTTGTCCGCAAACACAAACGCTAACGCAATCCGCAAATAATCATCGCCACAATACTAATAATAAAAAATATTTCCAGATAGGTTTCCCTCCAATTTTACTTTCACTTTCAGTTTCAACTCACGTACTTTCTACTCAATCTACCCTACTTTCTATGGTTTTTCTGTAGTTCATTGGCTCTATGAATTCATCGTACCAATCATTAATTAATTAATTTTTTAGCTTCCATGTTGTGTGTCAGTGCATTCAGTTTTTTAATTGAGATTGTTGTTAAAAAGTTAAGTGTTTGCGCAATACGGATGCTGTTTCGGCACAAAAGAGAACAGACGACGGTATAAACGGATTGCATTTCCGTTTGCGGACAAAAGCAAACGTGGCTTTAGTAAGAATTCGTTAGCTTTACTTTTCGTTCTATACAATATGGCTCACATGGTATGCCACATCTCCTAAACAACAGTGAAAAGCGCAAAATTTTTACACTTGATATATCGAAAAAGGTTTGCGTTGGAGCTGGTAATAGTCACTGAGTAAATTTCATTAGAGTCTACAGAGACAATCTAATCTGTGAGACTGACCTTCACTACAAATGATAATTTCGTACTAAACATAAAGCCTTTCCATCACTTTTTTGGACGTATAAAACTCAAACTGAATATGTTTACAAATGGAATGTCAAACTTAGCGTATATGTAAAGGTTGAAGTTATGGTCAGTCAGTATTATCAGTACAGTCTAACCCCACTAAAACGACATGCATGGGGTACAGAATCTTTGTTGAGTTTGCCGTATGTCAACAGACATTCGAAAATATCATACACTAATGTTATTTTATGTACCCAGTACATACTGGTGCTCGAGTAGGTCATTAAATGAATAAATTTGACTGTATTTCGACTCATCATTATTTTCGTTCCATTACTTTTATCATTAACAGTTAGTAAGTATTACATTTGATGTATTTTACGATACGTTATTATATTTAATTAAGATCGCAAATCCCATATTTTGTATCTTTCAAAGTACTGCGGATTTGTCTCCCATTTCTCTAGAATTTCTATGTACTTGTAATGTGATGTAAATGTCTGTTGGTCGACACATTAATGTGATGTAAATGTCTGTTGGTAGACACATTAATGTGATGTAAATGTCTGTTGGCAGACACATTGATGTGACGGGACGATGAAACGTGTTTGCTGTTTTTTTTTAGCTTTGTTAAAAGTCCGGAACCAGAATTATGCTGCGAGAATGGAGAGTGAAATTAATGAGAAACGAAGAGAAGAGGGAAAAGGGGAGATAACTGTACCGGCTGAGAGTGTCGATTGGCTTTACGATACCTACGATATTGTTGATGTACAGACAGGGGAAGTAACCAGGGCTGGTGGAATTGAGATGCCCAATGAGGTACTTCTTAATATCTATATAGTTAATTTTTTTATTCGACTGATTTTTAATTGTGACTGATTTTGACGCCATTGTGTATCTGGCTTAATGGTCATGTGACAGCATTCGATATTGCAGCCTGGTTTAGAGCAGACCGACCCTGATCGGTTCGGGTGTCTGGAACGCAATTACGCGCCTGAAGATTTCGCCCATAGCGATGAAAGTTACGATGAGGAGAACGGCAACGGCGAAGATAACGATGAAGATACCGATGTGAGAAGAGAGGGTGAGCAGCTGAAGGCGACTGATTGTACAGAGGCATCGTTAAAAAACGATGAAGTGGGTGAAGATAAAATCAACGAGAAAATATTGGACAATGTCGTCGCAGAGAACGAGGAGATCCCACTGATTGTACCTCGTCATTTATCAAACGGTCCTGGAATCTTCTCTGGTGAGTCAGTGCGTCTCTTGTTGTTGTTGCATTAGAGTCAGTTTCACGAATTCGCACCGTAGATGACTTTTAATATAATCTACAAAATATTCCCCACCCAGATTTATTAACCATCCCGGATGTGTTTATCCACACAGATTCGTTTACCCGGCCATGTTTCGTTGTCGCAACCACAGTTATTTATCAAACCACCGAAGCTAATATTGCTGTTTCTATTTTATATTTATCAAGCCACCGAAGCTAATATTGCTGTTTCTATTTTATATTTATCAACCCACCGAAGCTAATATTGCTGTTTCTATTTTATATTTGTGTATTGAACTTGATCCAAATAGATATCGCTGATTTAACCATTAGTACCCGGGGTTCACTCCAGTCGTATCGGGTTACTCAAGTCACATATTAATTGTTTACTTCAGGCTCCTCGGACGGTCCAAGGAAAATTCTAATCACGGAAGTGGAAGGTAACTCTGATAAAGACTGTTTTTACACAATTTTTTGTGTGTTTTTTTCTCTGGTGATTCACGAAGCACGTTATGTACCTCTTGGATACGCCAATCATCTTATGTTATGTTACTCCCTGTGTTATAGTCTCTGCATGTTAGTCTCTCATATGTTAGTCTCTGTAGGTGAGTCCCCTATATGTTGGTCTCTGTGTGTTAGTCTCTGTTACGTTAGTCTACATAAACAATGTTAGTATTGATCTCCACCTACAGTAACTATATCAGTGATAACACCGTGTATTTCAGTCTCTTCCATGATACACAAACTGTACCTAGAAACACAGAACAAAATCCCCTGTAGTTGTCTGTCAGCTAATTATTAGCATGTAAAACAATAGTATGCTCTCAGAATCGTCTTCTCATGTCACCTTTTTTGTGTTCTACAGCTGAAGACCACGGTGACTCGGAGGAAGAGGTAAATAGTAAATACCACGTTTACTTTCAGCAATTTACCCGCATTGCTGGTGTTGTTAATTACCTGTACTTCTCATCTCTTGTCTTCTCTTATCCATTTCACTTTTAATAACTTTTCTTTCCTCTTCACTGCCTCCATGTACTCCACTCCTATCCTTCAAACACTCTTTTCTCTGCTTCACTCAGTTTTTCCCAGTAACCTCCCTTCTCACAGATCAAGTCCTATAATTGACTTCTTATAACACAAACAGCAGAGTATTGTCTCCCTTGACCTACACTAATGGCTGGATATACTTTAATGGTATACCATGAATACATCAAAGACTTGTTTACATGGATGTATGTAAATGGCTGGCCTTACCCTGTTGTCTGGGCGATCACTGGTCGTGTACACAGCCGGTGCGAGTGTCTAAGCTACGGTTAACATGACGGACAGATTAGACTTAGTTATCAGGGAGGGAAAAACAGGAGTCCAAAACTGGCCGGTTCTTGGAGACCATTTGACCTTTGTCCATTCACGCTACTTGTTCCAAACTGCTACACACCGCCTAAATATGTCGCAGACTCCGCTGAGTCTGTGAGTGTTAATTATTTTATTTATTTATAATGAGATAACGAGAGAGCAGAAGAGGTGAGCGTTAAAAAGTCTACCTGCAGAACATCTGAAGCGCAGACACGTAACAGTGTAGACGTCTTCACATAACCACAGTCCAAACGTTCCCACACCCCTAATGGGCAGATGGAATTTCAGGCTCCCTCTGCCTATAAAATGTGACAGGCACGGACTAGACCGGGTGTTCCAGGGATGTTTGGTTTCAATTCTAATGATATAACATCTATGATACCTGCTCTCCTTTTTTCGATATTGGTTGATTTATCGTTGTCTGTCTACCAAAAAAAAACGCTATTTTGTATAACGTACACATAATATAAGTACGTTACCATTGTCAACGATGACTCAGCATTTTTATTACAATAAAGGGAGATAAATCTTCATACAGGATGTGCCTGATTTGGAGGATGTTAGTGAAGAACACTTGATCCCGGTGTCAACCCACCACACACGATCTGTACGTCATAACTCCCTGATTATTGGCATTTATACACGGGTTTATGTAATCCTAACATATTTTGACAAGAATTAACGTTACAAATAAACTTTTCTTCTATGTAGCGCCACAAAGATTTTATTGCACATGCCTGACGAGGTATATTACATTCATGAGAAAGCTTGTTTATGAACAAATTCAATAAATATCAAAAGGTTTTACTACAGCATATTCCCTTGATTTATAAAACTAATACGGATATCCTACTGTCAAGTTGATGGTTGATTTATGAGGACTTGTAATTACTAAACATACATTATGTACAAAATCCAGAATTCAGGAGGCACTTATTAACCGTCCATTTTGTTTCCTATCGTATTGTCTTCTGGCTACAGAGTTATCTCTCTTTGTTTTATGACCAGAATGTGTTTTACCCGAAACATACATTATGTACAAAATTCAGAATTCGTGAGGCACTTATTAACCGTCCTTTTTGTTTCCTATCCCATTGGTTTCTCGCTACAGAGTTATCTCTCTTTGTTTTATGACCAGGATGTGTTTTATCCGAAGATAGAAATCATTAACGCAGACGACACAGACGAGATGTCCGATGATGATGATGATGATGATGACCAACCCTCAGAATGTAACGAGTCCTCAACGATCAAATCCAACTTGAAGACACTCGTACAGGAAGTAGAAAATAGGGAAGATGAAATGTCAACGATTATCAACGAACGGAAAAATACAGACGTCACTGAACACGAACCGGTGTCCGTGATCCAAGATGTCGAACGAATTGTCGCTCAAGATCAAGAGAAGTGTCTTTCTGGGAAGACGGAGAGTCAATCTCTATTCATGGGTCTTCATAATTTGATAGAATCCAGTAGGAATACCCAGCGGAAGGAGATTTCTGAAGATCCTTTAGATTCAGACAATGAACTAGATTGAATAATTTCTTTCGGTTTTCCGACGAATTAAGAATTCCAACGAGATAATTGGGTAAAATCTGGCCTCCACTGAGTGAATCCAAAGAAATGCCAATGCATTCATAGGACCGATTAGCAGTAGTTACCTAAACAGGAAGTTAACTATTCTCTTAAAGCTGACTCTAATGATAAATGGAAATAGAAATTAGCAAGCTGACAAATATATACTGGTGCTGATTTTTTTAACTTAAACAAACTTAGCAAAGCGGATAATAATATGTTTTAGTCATAATTTAACAGTTTTTATAGCAGTTTTTATAATATCAGTGGTGAATGGAGGGGGAGGTACGGTGAAATTAGTCAAATGGCTTTCTCAACGTTTTTGATCGATGATCGAGTGATGGATTCATTGCTGAAATATATTCAATTACCAGTCAGCTCCTTGTTACAGAGGGAGCATGGTACATGACTTTGTTTTCACCTCAAGGTCTGTACAATAACTCTCACGGGATGGTAATTAGGGTAATGGGGGTAGCCATTGTAGTTGTTTGAATAGCTGGAGAGAAATAGGTTTTTCTGTGTATTTATCTCCAGCTATCAGAAGATGGTTGAGGTTATTGGTGGAACGTTTGGATAAGGCGGAGAGCTTGAATTCTAAACAGAACTATTTGTTGGCTAGTGCTTTATCGATAATGTTCTAGATTGTTCTGTTTTAGGCATGGACTCCAGTGATTTATTTATTTGTGGCAACATGAGTTAATACCCACTGGATAATTGACAATAAGAGACTCGCTGGCGCCTGTCACAGAGCGGTCTTTCTCCGATGAATTGCTCTAAACTTTCTAAACTGTGATTTTGCAAGCTGTTCCAGTGACCTTATGAGTCTCTCTGAGTGTAAAAATGTCAGACTTGATGTTTTAGGATTACCTCCCCTTTCCCAGCATTACCTCCGCCTTTTGTTTTCGGATTACCTCCCTTCTCCTGGACGACGATGCCATTATATCTGCTGCTTGTTTTTTATGCTGTATTGAACGTATTCCTTTTCAGTAATCCATTGTAATTTTATTCATTTGTTTATATATATATATCATAGATGCATACTGTCATACTTATCATTATTACCCGTCTCAACAGCAAATCCTTCCATCGCATAAACAGAGGTTTTTTCCTGCGCCTTTCACTCAACGAAATGAGCAAAATTTTCATGCTTGAATATTGTTAAAGATTTGTAGTAAAGTGGGTCTTTCTAAAATTTATTAAGGGTATTTGAAGACAATTTTGTGTGACTGACATTTTCTCTCATTAATAGAGTAGCGCTAAAATATCACATTTTCCCCTTCTCCCATCTTGAACTACCTTTCATTATTGCATCCCTGCCAAACGTCAAATACTCACACATTGACTCACCATAAACTCACATCAGCCTCACGCATTGACTCACCATAAACTCACATCAGCCTCACACATTGACTCACCATAAACTCACATATTCCTTACACATTGACTCACCATAAACTCACATATTCCTTACACATTGACTCACCATAAACTCACATCATCCTCACACATTGACTCACCATAAACTCACATCATCCTCACACATTGACTCACCATAAACTCACATATTCCTTACACATTGACTCACCAACACCCACTCCACTGTGGTCTTGTGGTCTTACTTTAATATCCATCGCTATAGCTCACACACATCTGTTTACATTCACCATACCAGCTTTCTCCAAGGTCTGTATTAAAATTTGTAAGTCATACATTTAATATATTTTTATGTTTTATGCCAAATATTTGAACATTGAAATAAAAGCTATTAAAACAAACTCAAAACCGATGTTTAATGACTGATATATTCACTAATTGCAGTAGAGTATTACATCACCAACAATGTAGAATCCATCTACTTCCAGTTCTATCTGCGTGATTTAATGCAGCCTGTAGCTATGAAGAATATACCTGGTATGTCACTAGATGGAACATAAGGAGTATGTATGCGTATGTATAAAGTTCTCACTGCTATAACTAAAGTCTGTTTTATAAAGGCAAGACAGCCACCATCTTCGTAGTTCTGTAAGTCAACCCTCAAATCTGATCAAGCAGTCAAATCTCCGGTAATACCATGCCTGCTTCGCTATCATGTCTGAGCAAGGTACTACATCACAATTTTCAGGTCAAGATGGCCGCAGGTCATGTTTCAATTCATGTGTGACGACAACATGGATAAACATGTTGGGGGGAGGTTAACGGAGTGCTGGCGTCTGTGACAGACACACCGTTCCCGTAGTTACCGTCATTTGGTAAGCTTTACACATGGCGGTGAATGACCAGTGATATTCAGTGACTCCAGACTTTCGTTACAAAGGGCCAATATTGGCCCACAGTCAGTTAATCCCATGCTACGTGTATACAACATACATACCATTCGACCATTACAAGTACACTACAAACATCACTAGCTTCAAGGTCCCCAATTACCAAAATACCAAAAAAGCCCAAATAACATAAACAAAAATATTAATACTGTAGTTTATTGCTTAGTAGAGAAATTCATAAGATATTTTTTTGTACCCTGCAAAAACTGAAATTTCCAACATTGACATATTTACGAGTAGAATCACTAATATTACAGGGCATGTGTTGTAGTAGACGAAACGCAATTCAATAATACTGGCTATACATAAAGAACTGGGTATATTTTAAGAATGAATTAATTTACCAGCTTTTTCACAAATTCTTCACCCGAGAATGGTTAGAGTAATCCAAATTGTGGAAATTCAATTTGGCGATCAACTAAAATGGCGATAATGGCAAAATGTTTACCAACTTACAATTATTTTAGGATTAAAGTAATGATAAATAAATAAACATAGAGGTGTGGGTTGCCGTGTTAGCCATGTCGTAAATACGAAAATAGAGAGGTAACACCTTGTTGACTAACTGTATAAGGATTAACACAAGCTTTCGTATATCAAGTATACTTCATCAGGTGCA
>WURV02197803.1:0-11869 GCA_011762755.2 Epimenia babai
TCAATCTCGACCACCATCGTCGGTTCAGGGAAAATCGGTTCCGGCTCAGGAGTCGATTCCGTATTATCGTCTTGTGCCATTGTGACCTGTACAGTTAACAATACGATCAACAACAATAAAACAAATCGCGCACGATTATGATTATTTTTCAACATACATCTATCCTTCTTCTACAGAAACTTAAATTCATTCGTTATGAATCTATCCGCCATATACGTACACCGTTATAAACACCTATAACCGCAATCACATCTTGATTTGGATGCCAATCTAAACCGGTAATCAGATCGTATCCAGTGTTAATTTCAAGAATTTTCTGTCCGGTTTGCACATCCCACACCATTACTGTACCGTCGCTATTTCTCGTAGCAACAAGTGTGCCATCATAGTTCCAGTTTGCAGCATATGGTATTGCATTCGGGCGAAATGTTCCTAGTTCCTCCCCAGTTTCTACATCCCATATGACGGCTTGACCATCAATCAAAACCCCATCATTGAAATTTACAGTAACGCCAAGAACGAGACTCTCTGTTGGATGCCAATCTACCCCTGTCCGAGCTTCGACCGAAAATGTATTTTCTCCTGTGAGAACATCCCAAACACGAATCCAATCATTGGCAATGCTTACAACATGAGTCCCATCCGGACTCCAATCCAGTCCACTCACTCGATTATCATCATGGCTACCTAATGTAACAACACTACCTGTTTCCAAACCCCATAAAAGTATATCGGAACCACCATCACTAACGATTTGTATGCTATCCGGATTCCACGCAAGAGTATACATAAATAAAAGTGCATTCTCATCAATTTCTTCATAAAAACGTGCTAGGGTTTGGGTTACTTCACCCGTAATTGCATCTCTAATAATTAGTGTTCTAGGATTTCCTCCCCTAGGAGACGCAATCAGATTACCATCAGGACTCCATTCAATTGCATTAGTAGACACATCGGGAATGCTGGATTCAAGCTCCCACGACTGAGTATCAAAAAATAGAATGGATAAACTATCTAGAATTGCAAAACGCTCGCCATCTGGACTCCACTCAATATCCAAAATATTGTCAGATTGTATTTCAAATATTTGCTCAACTTCTGCAACTATCGAATCTTGTGCTATGGCTGTGTGGGGTAGAAATAGAAGGAAAAGGCACAACAAACCGATTTTGAGTTTACTCATTTTGTACAGTCTCAATTATTTTCCGTTGAATGATGCCTAGTATGGTGTCGATGCAATATATAACCGCTATAATAGCATGAAGCTCATCAGATAGCATACAGGGCAAAGGTCATGGAACAACCACTCTCACAAGCGTTTACGAGTGTGAAGCATCGTCTTATGGTTGTGAGTGCCAAAGGCGGTGTCGGTAAATCAACCGTCACGGTTAATTTAGCGGCGGCATTCAAAGCAAAAGGCTATAAAGTCGGCATTTTCGATGCGGATGTACATGGACCGAATATTCCTGCCTTACTCGGCATCCATCGTAAGCAGAATTTGCGGAATATGCCCGGACCTGGCGCAATGATCCCAATTGAAGCACGTCCCGATTCTATTGATATGCGCCCGCTCAAGCCCTATGAGCGTTATGGCATTAAAATCACGTCATTGGGGATGCTCGTCGGAGATAAACAAGCCATTCAACCCGATCATACCTCCATTGGTAAAATGATTACCCATTTACTCAATCGTGTGGATTGGGGCGATGCTGATATTGTATTGATGGATATGCCTCCCAGCACAGGTGAGCCATTACGCAGTATCATTGACGCAGGTTTAGTCGATGCCGCCTTGATGGTGACGACTCGTGAGCAACTCGCGCATCTTGATAATGGACGTTTATTAGATTTGTTCAAAAAGGAGTATGTGCGTGTTTTAGGGGTGATTGAAAATATGACACATATTGTGTGCCCAAATTGTAATGAGTTGATCGAGATGTACCCATCACCAGTCGAAGCCGAGCGCGACATTTATAAGCATACCCCGATTCTAGCGAACATCCCGTTTCATCCAGAACTTATTCGCCAGAACCGAGGCGGCGCGCCAATACCAATTGCAGAACCGACTCATATCGTCTCTAAGCCATTTATTGCACTTGCAGATCGCCTCATCAATACATTGAATAACACAACAATCTAATGCAAGTCTTCCCAACTATCATCAATCCTCGCGTTGGGGTCAATCGGTTCTGCCGATAGAATTATCTTTGTTTTTAAGGCATATACATTATTACTTCGTTTCAATAGTATGACATAGATTACCATACGCCATGCCCCTAATTTTTAGGGGAATCAAACTATTTTCAAACCTTTGTAAACTTTAATAACTCGTAAACAACTTATATAACCTTTGAATTAAGTCCTAAACGCTGGGAAAAGCGGTAACGGTTTTGTATCTGGCAACATATCCAGAAAAATCATACGCACCTGACGCACAACTTCACAGCAAGCAGGTCTAAGTAAGTGTTGATCGGCAAGTTGCAAGAATGATTCCATTAAACTCAACACGCCTCGAAGCCTCCATAATGCCCTTAATGTACTCGGTTGCCCAAATAACGTTGCAAGTTCTTCTGATATATGCCCCATCTGCTCGTTGACTGCTTCGCCATGTTCAGCATAATTTTTGAGATAACCTAAAATCAGCGTCATACGTCCCATTGTCCAATAGGCACAGGCATCAACTAAATGCGCGTAAAACAGCGCGTCGTCTTTCACTTCAGGGATATAATCAGCAAGGGAAACACGATAAGCCGATTCCATCTGCTCGATCACGGCGACAGGTGTACTCATGCCCTGAAACGAATGTGGAAATCCCAACCGCGCAGAGACTAAATCTAAGAATCCGTGTGCATACTGCCCATATTCAAAATCGAGCAAAGACACCCGCTCGCCCATGTTGATTACATTGTGTGCGCCAGAGTCACTATGGACGAAGGTACGGAAAAGGCTATTTTCACCCTGCATCATCTCGCCAATCGCATACACTTCCGTTTTAAATGCGTCTGAGGTGGTGATGTCATACGTTTTTAATGCTTCGTGAATAGTGCCAAAAATAGCTTGCATATCAACAGTGCTATCACTAGCGGGGGTTTCGGCATTGAATTCAGCACGAACAACATTAAATTGATCTTCTTTTCCCGCACATTGCCCATGTAAATGCCCCAAGTACGCGCCATAACGTACCAACGCGGATTCAGATGTTAGTGCATCATTATTGTAGAGATCATCTTGAACACTGGGATGATCGCCGAGATCTTCCATTACCATCAATTGCGCCTCACGATCTCCGGTATAGAGGCGTGGAGCGAGATTAACATCAGGCGAATTCTGGCTCAAAAATTGCAAACATGCCCACTCATTACGAAAGAGTGCGTCCGGCATCGCTTTACGTTCAGATTGATCGAATGGGAGTTGTTTTAAAATCACACTTTTAGGTACGCCGTCAATGGGATTATCTATGGTGCATCGCAGTACAAGATGTGGACTATCAAATTGCTGTCCGGTGGTAAGCGTTATATCATATTCAAAATGATCGGTTAAAAGGCTTTCAGCTAATGATTTTGTAGCAGGAATGTCAAATTTTGCTTCAGTCATAAGGTACTCTTTTTATTCAATAAGTCATACCCTACTTATACGTAATTAGAGCGAAATCGGTTCAATAGCCACATGCAAAAATGGCATACCCCGCTATAATTACATCAAACAACACACGGAAAAATGAATGGCTACCAAAGAACAACGAGTCGAAAAATTAATTCGCTATGCGGGTGATCGTATGGCGCATAAAGACTATATGACTGCGCTAAAATGCCTGAACAAGGTCATCAAAATAGAACCGGAACAAAGCGATCATTACCTTAATCGCTCCATGATTCTGTATCATCTGGACAAACTTGACCTCGCCCTAGTTGATGTTGAACGTGCCTTGCGTTTGGATAATAATGATGCCGATGCTTACTATAACCGAGGTATGATCCACCAAAAGCAAAACAACATCGACGAGGCATTGTTGGATTATAGCCATGCTATTCATTGTGATGAACGTTACGCGAAAGCCTACTATCAACGCGCAACACTATTCTTCGACATCCAAGAATACGAAGAAGCCATGCTTGATCTGAACGCCGTCACGGAAATCAACCCTGATGATACTGATGCCTACTTTGTCCGCGCATTAATCCATTTTGAGAGTGATTACCCTGATTGGGCAGTTGAGGAATTGACCAAAGCCATCGCCATTAATGACAAGAATGCACAATATTATTACTTGCGGGGTATCGCCTATCACATGATTAAAGACCATCCCAACGCCCTGCTCGATTGGAACAAAACCCTCGAATTACAACCCAAGAGCCTCGACACATGGTTACTGCGGGCGCAATTATTCTTGGAGTATGGTCGCTTTGACCGCGCTTTTAAAGATTTTCAGCGCGTCCTCAAGATACAACCGGATAATCAACTCGCAAAAGATGGCTTACAAGCGGCACGAGAGAAACAGAACTATATCCCACACGAATAATAGCCATCTACGCCTATTGTTAAAAAGGTAAATTCGCATCTTGAGTAAGGGCGATTTTACTTTTAGGTGCGACTGATGCGTCCTATAATGAATACATAGGATGTAGCAGAAAGCACACACAATGTTCAGTAATGATGGTGAAATTCCCGAAACATTACTCAAACAAAAAATAGCTGTTGATCCGCTTTTGGCTGAGGGGCTAGATTTTGACGCTCATGATCTCACCTCAAATCATGATCATTTATTATCAGATTACCAAATACAGGTACTAAACAAACAAAAAACACGGGTTTTCTGGGAGTTTATGGGAATCTTTATGACGGTTGGTATCATAATAACAGCTATAGGAATAACAACTATTTCTGATCTTAAGATGAATCAAATGCAAGTCAACCTAGCCGTGCCATTCATAGGAGTTTCTGGGCTAATCATTATTCCATTACTTGGTAGGTACTTAGTTGAGTTCGGCGACTTAACTCAATTTCCCGTACTAAAGCGGGATATAACAGACGGAGTGGTATCCACCGAAACAGGTGTAGTAATCTTGGACAATCGCAAAGAGAATCATCTAATTATGAACGAACAAGAGTTCAATCTTACTCGTGAGGCATTTTTACGCTTCAAACACCTTGAACGCTATACAATCTACTATGCGCCCCGTTCCAAGATTATCTTATCCGCCGAATCTGCGTAGAAAGCACACACAATGTTCAGTAATGATGGTGAAATCCCCGAAGCATTAGCCAAACGTAAAGTGTTTGTTGACTCATTATTGGCGAAAGAATTACAGTTTAACGAGCGTGATCTCGTATCTAATAGGGACAACTTATTATCAAATCGTCAAAAACGAGGAATTGAACATTTAAAGGCTCGAGAATTTAGGCAGCTTATGGGTTATTTGTACCTATTCACAGGATTCTTGTGCAGCATTACGCTCATCCTTTTCTTAGGGGCAGACTTCCACTTTACGAATCCGATTACCAAATGGGGTGCTGTTTTTGGCATTACACTCATTGCACCCTTCATCATTATCGCAATTGGTAGGTACACTATTAAAATATCAAAGTCCATCACTATTTTTGAAAAAGACGTTCAAGCAGGTGTTGTGAAATCCCTATCAGGAACGATTATCCTTGATAGAAGGTATAGTGGTGAAAATGAAAAATACTTCTTGACTATAAATATACAAGAGTTCAATCTTACTCGTGATGCGTTTTTACGCTTCAAACACCTTGAACACTATACAATCTACTATGCGCCCCATTCCAAAATCATCCTGTCCGCCGAGCCTGTGGAATAAATCACGCATCTACAGTTTTCAGGGGTTGAATCAAGGTCATATCGAATTGGTCTATGTCGGCTTCGTCGAGTTGCTCTAATTCAGCACGAACGCGGGCGGAATCTTCTCGCAACGCCTTAACATCAATCCCCTGACACACGTCCGGTAAAATCATCAGCCATTGCACACTTCGTAAGAGCATTTTGCGTGCGCCCCGATGATTCCCACGTTGAATTTGATAATAGGCGACACCGACCTGTAAAATTGCACGATACAAATCACGAGCGGGGCTTTCGGTTTTGACCCATAATGCCTCAAATAGATCATGCTGTTTATAGTATTCGCCCGCATTGAACTTCGCCATGCCCTGCTGTGCAAGTTCTGGTAATGTGTCTTGGCAATCACAATTAAGTTGCTCGGCACGTTGAGAATCAAACACACGCGCAAAGTCTTTGAATAGCTTTTTAGCCGTTCGCGTTAATTCACTAAACGATAAGGCATTATCCGCACCGGAGATTAATGCTTCTTGGCGAATAGCCGAATCATGACTCAGCACGAACACTGGAATCCGACGAGTCGCGGGACTGCTTTTAGGTGTCGTCGTCCAAAATTGCCAATCACTTGTATCGCCATCAACCAAAATCAACGATACGTAGTCATCCACAAGGCGCGAAATATAATTTTCGCGTGAGTCAATACACACAAAACGATAATCATCGGCAAAAGTGGATTCGATAGTTATCATCCAATCCGGTTTGGTAGTTTGATCTATTCCTGCGAATACAATTAGTGGTTGTTCAGGCATAAGGCATCCTCATTTCATCGTCTCTTTATAGTCTATCAAGTGAATATTAATCGTTAACACGTTTTTGTGACAAATTACACAAATTGATTTCGTTCAAGTTGTACGGTGAACAAGCCTATGTTCATTATTTACAGTCGGGTACAATCGTTCTTGTGCTAGATTCACAAACACCCGATAACAAATATCCTCAAATGGAGGGACACCCTTATGAGTGATAATGGACATAAACGCTTAATGTTGACAGGTCCGGTGGAAGTGCGTAAAGAAATCTTAGACGCACAAACCGCATGGATGATTGGACATCGTTCGCAAGCATTCGCTGATCTTTTCGCCAGTATCCAAGGCAAGCTCAAGCAAGTTTTTCTAACAGAAAATCGTGTTTTCATTCAAGGTTCATCCGGCACCGGTTTTTGGGAAGGCGCATCACGTAATTGTATCCGTGATGATCGTAAAGCCTTACATCTGGTCAGTGGCGCTTTCAGTGAACGCTGGGCACAAGTTAGCCAACTCAACGGCAAGCAAGTTGATATCATTGAGTTGGACTGGGGACAAGCCTTTACGCCAGAAATGGTCGCTGATGCGCTTAAAAATGCGGCTACACCTTATGATGCAGTTTGCGTCGTCCATAATGAAACCAGCACCGGAGTCACAAATCCAATTCAAGCGATTGGTGAAGTTGTTAAAGCATATGACGAAACACTCTTCTTGGTCGATACAGTTAGTGGTTTCCTCGGCGCGGAATTGCGGGTAGACGAGTGGAATGTTGACATGGCATTGGCTTCCTCACAGAAAGCCTTCGCCTTACCACCCGGAATCGCATTCGCTACGATCAGTGAGGCTGTTTTGGAACGTGCGAAACAAGTTCAAAATCGTGGTTATTATTTCGACTTTATTACCATCAACAAAAGCCTACAAAAAAATAACACACCCTCCACACCACCTGTTGCGTTGATGTATGCGGCTGATGTCCAATTGGATACCATCTTAGAAGAAGGTATTGAGAATCGCTGGAAACGGCATTTGGAGATGCGCCAAACAACACATGACTGGGCATTATCACGCGGATTCAGCTTATTCGCGCAAGATGGCTATCGCTCACCAACGGTTACCACTATCGACAACCGTGAAAAAGGTATTGATGTAAACGCCTTAGCCACATTCATGAACAATGAAAAATTGATCAGCATCGACAAAGGCTACGGCAAAATTAAAGGCGAAACCTTCCGCGTGGCGCACATGGGTGAAGTAACCTCAGCGTTGCTCGAAGAGTATATGAACGGCATTGATGAATTTATGGGGGAATCATAAATGACATTTAACATTTTAGTACCTGACAACGTTGACAAAAAGGCAATAGACCTTCTCACGACAAAGAATGAATTTTACGTTACTGCACCGGGGAAAATGTCCCGTGAGGACACGCTAGCGGTAATCGACTCAGCAGACGCATTAATCATCCGCAGTGGTACAACAGCCGATGCGGAATTACTTAATCGTGCGACCAATCTAAAAGCGATTGCGCGTGCGGGTGTGGGTGTCGATAATGTTGATTTGGATGTGGCAACTGCGAATGGTGTGGTTGTGATGAACACGCCAGACGGCAACACCATCTCCACAGCAGAACACACCTTCGGGCTAATGCTCTCACTTGCCCGTCAAATTCCTAAAGCACACAGCAGAATGGCAGGCGGTGGTTGGGATCGCAAAAAATTCATGGGTGTTGAATTACGGGGTAAAACACTCGGCATCGTTGGATTTGGGCGTATTGGACGTGCATTAGCCAAACGGGCTATCGCATTCGAGATGGACGTCATCGCTTATGATCCTTACATTCCGGCTGATGTCGCGGAAGATTTAGGCGCGAAGCTCGTCAGCATGGATGAACTCTTCGCTCATTCCGACTTCATCTCATTGCACACCATTGTCACAGATGAAACACACGAAATGATTAACGCGACAAACATTCTTAAGATGAAAAACGGCGTTCGTATCATCAATGCGGCGCGTGGCGCACTCATCAACGACTCAGACCTTGCAGAAGCGATTAAAAGTGACAAAGTTGGCGGTGCGGCACTTGATGTCTATCACAAAGAACCACCACCAGCTAGTAACCCGCTGGTTGGATTAGAAAACGTTGTTCATACGCCACATCTAGCAGCGAGTACAACTGATGCACAAGTACAAGTTGGTGTGGATGCGGTACAACAAATCATCGACGGCTTAACACGCGGAGACTTCCGTAATGTGGTTAATCCAGCAGTCTTAGAAAAAGTAAACAGCTAAACGCTCATGTAATTGGGGCGGGCACAAGTTGTCTGCCTCACATTAACACATCAAGGGTTTAATAAGCTAAGGGAAAGAAACACCTGTTAAACAGGGAATTACAGGAAAAACACTATCAGGGCAAAAATTAATAGATTATTTTAATAAAAAATTGCAAATTTAATGTGCGTTTTATCACCCGTTTTTGTGCGATTGCATCAGAAAACGGCAGGATCATAGATAGCGTAGCACGCATTTGGTAAATTGAGTGAACCAAATGGTCAATTGTGAGCAGGCTTGTTTACCAAAATCAAGGCATACGCCGACGTAACTCACCTTCATTATCAATCAATGCTGATAAAGGCATGTCCTCACTATCAGGATCGGCATAGAGTTCATCTTGCAGGCGGTGCTTAAGCGATTCTTTTTCTTCCTCACTCATCAGCCGAAGTAACAAATCCATACGTGCATCATTATTTTCGTGGCGTTTTGGTTTTTCACGATTATTATCTGCGTTATTCGCAAGAATCGTTTGGGCTATTTTACTTGAATCTTTAACACTCTCCCCAAACATCCAAACTGATCCTGTCGCCAAAAACGCCGCCAACGCGGTAATAAACAGCACGGGCACGTCATTACTCACGGTATCATCTGCGACCAATACCATGATGCCAATAACCGCTAACGCGCCCCATATAAATGCTGTTGCTTGTACCCGTATATCCCAATCGTCAAACATAATTTTATTCTCACAATCGTCTATTATTGATAAGAACGATGTTGCTCGTCCTCATCATATAGGTATTCGCTGGTGCTTTCGCTCAACTCACCGTCAGTTATTAAACGTGATTCGCCGAGAACTTTACGCTTCAAAGACTGCTTAAAGACTTGTCTCTCATCAGCATCCATCATCTCCAACAACAATGCCATGCGTGTACCCTCTGAGGTAGCGTGTTTCTCTTTTTCTAAGTTACCAAGGCGTTCTTCACGCTTTATATCGCGTTGCGCTTCTGCCTCGATACGATCTCTTTTGACAAGCTCTGAGGCGACCCAAACAAAAAATGTCCCAGCCACCGCGACAATCAATGGGATCGCCATCATCCCTAAACTATCCCCGTTGAAATTACCTTCTGCACTTAAAATCACCGCTAAACTGAGCGAGCCACTAATTAACCAAATAATTGTGGTTATAATACCCTTCCACATTGCCTCATTGCCTTGCATGTTTTGTCTCCAGCATCATTATCATTTTTAGCGTTCATTGTAGTTTAGATGCTCATCCTGATATAGCAAGGAATCCAATGATTCATGATCGGTCATAAATTCGCCATCAGCATTTAAGCGTGAATCAGCTAAAACACGACGCTTCAAGGTTTCTTTAAAATCTTCGCGTTCGTCTTCGCTCATCAAAGACATCAGCATCGCCATACGGTCATCGGAGGATGTCGCATTACGCTTACTTTTTGATTGTCCAAACCGATGTCTAGCTGAGGATTGTTGTCTTTCACTACGTCGTCCCGCTAATTCGGGAATACCCCAAATGATAAACGTTGCCATTAAGCTCGCCAAAAAAGACGGCATTAATATGCCCTCAGGGTCACTAGTCCCTTCACTAACAATCAATGCTGTAATCGCAATACCGCCAACCAATAGCCATATGACCATTGTTAAAATTGATTTCGCTAAATTTTCCATGAGTACCCCAAAATTCCTATTGTGCCTATACACTCTTTAACGGTATACGTAGAGTGTGAGTAAAAGTTTCAAGAATAGATGGGTTGAAAAATCCGAACCAAACCTTAAGTTATAATTACCATGCGTAAAGCGGGCTAGATTACGGTTTTATGGTATTCTATATAGTAGATTTTATGGCTTCGACGATTGGAGAACTGCCATTATGCGTCAATCATTCAAGATGCTTCAATTAATAGGCATTATCATTGCCTTAGTTCTGATTTCAACCACTTTTGTCTCTGCACAAGATGATGAAGGTGAAGGCGAAAGCGCAACTGAACTGCCGACATTACCGCTCACAAGCAATTATGTTTATATCGTCCAAACGGGCGACACACTCGATGAAATTGCCGCCGTGTTTGATATTCGGCTTGATTGTGTCCGTGAGGTTAACGACATCGGCACAACCGATAGTGACGGAATCATCCGCGCCGGTGATGAAATACTGATGGATATTGACTGTCCTGCATATGATGGACAACTCACGGTTGAATTCCCGCGTGATGATGCCCCTGGGCGCACCGGAGAAGACGGCACTTATGTTGTACAACCTGGGGACACACTCGACACCATTGGGCAAGCACTCAATATGTCTGTTGTGGAAATCCGCTTGATTAATGACTTACCCGACACCTATGTTTTGTCTGCTGGCGAAGTATTGACCATTCCGGCAGAAGGTGACCGCACACCATATGGGCAATTCCCTGCTATCGTTGATCCCGACCAAGGTGGTGGCTTAGCTGAGGGTTTTGAAGACGCGGATTTCTATGTCATTCAACCACTTGATACACTCGACACGATTGCTCAAGCCTTTGAAATGTCGATGGTTCAACTCATGCTCATCAATGAACTTGACGAGTTTGATCCCATTTTCCCCGGCACACAGTTGATTATCCCTGCCGAAGAAGATCGCGTTCCATACGGCCAATTCCCCGCTATCGTTGATCCAGATCAAGGTGGTGGTTTACCCGATGGATTAGAAGATGCTGATTTCTACGTTGTCCAACGTGGTGATACGCTCGACACCATTGCTCAAGCATTTGAAATGTCGGTTGTGCAATTGCGCTTAATCAATGACATCGGGCAATATGAATCCATTTTCCCCGGAACACAGTTGATTATCCCTGCTGAAGAAGATCGCACACCATACGGGCAATTCCCTGCTATTGTTGACCCCGATCAAGGTGGTGGTTTGCCAGAGGGGTTTGAAGACGCTGATTTCTATGTCGTTCAGCCACAAGACACACTCGACACCATTGGGCAAGAACTC
>WURV02197814.1:0-11867 GCA_011762755.2 Epimenia babai
TTTCCTGCAACAAAAACATAAACAGAAGCCACCAAAATGTTCCACAATATAAAAATAGATGGAGTCAAAAGATTGCACAAGTACATGTATCTATCAGTGTTGATGAGAAAAGAATAACAGAAATAACATATAGAAATGATAACATGCGCTTATTGTTTGATAGAGGGAAGAGATGGTTTGTAATAAGATTCAACAGTTATTTGGAATCAGGTAGACATACTGACAGCTGGTATGGAGAAACTGATACTGACAAACTATGTTCTTTTGCCCATACTTGCTTGATATTTGGGTCTAATATATGACATTTCAGATACAAAGATTTTATTTGTCCTGGGAACAGAAGATAACCATGTTACTGATAGCCATGTGTTAAAAAGGCACTATAAATCAATAAAATTTCATTTCATTTCAAGACATGTGAGAAGTTAGCGCAGATTTGTGAGGGAGTGACAAATTTTTCAGAGACCAACAGTTGATTTAGAGCATTATATTTCTTGAGGACATTTGTCAATCTTGCAATTGTTAACACTTTCACTTATACTTAAACTGAGACACTGAGTTATACATTTTGTGTTCAGTTACTAGATAATTCCATTATTTTACTAAAAAATGACATAGACAATGATTTTAGAACTTCTTCCATGAAATAAAAACCTTAAAATTCTATTTATACTGGCGAGTATAAATTTGATATGTCAAATATTTGATATATCACCAACAGCGTAACACATTAATCTATAAAATACTAAACTATTAAACATTTTGTACTTAAAACAGCAAATTGTAATTAATATTGTACATTGAATAGCTAGTATATCCAATATTTTCATATACTGCCATCCAGGTTCAAATCCCATTCTAACCTGTATACTAACTGTGGATTTTTTTGGGCTGAAAGCGCCTTCAACCCCATTGCCCATGGGGGTCTGGGTAGCCCTCGCAGTGTGGTTCTGTTAGGGCTTTTTCCCTCTGACATTTGCTATGCTTCAGATGCTCTATATATGATCTCTCTGTCGCTTACCTCTCCACTATGTCATTTCATTGTAAATAAACATTGACCTTTCATAGACTTAGTGTAGGTTTCTACATATGTAGCTCGTGTGTAGACATCTGGAACCAGTTGCGTGAATGGAAAAAGGTCAATCGTCTGCCCAGACTCTGTGGGTTTTTCACATTAGGTGTTTTTCCCCCACCCCTTATCTTATATAAGTGAGGCTAATCAAATTTCTATGTTAACCACATAGGCTAGCTTTGTAAAGGGTCATGAAGGAAATTGGACTACACAAGGATTACTTAGGTAGTTAGCCTATAAATAAATAAATAAAAATGTAAAGCTGGTTGATAGAAAATGTTATGCCTTTATATAATATGAACAAGTTTTTAGCAGATTTCTCTTTAACGCGTGGAATGTTTTCTGACCATGTGAACTTACTATTGTATTTCAACCCTGAGAAATTTTTAGCTTTTTACTCTTACCACTGTGGAACCATTAAAGGTTATGTTGACTTAGTTGTTAATGACATTATTAGTGAAAAGCATACCTACATTTGGTTATAGTCCATTCATTTTTTACCATGCATCAAGAAAATATAATTCATCACAGAATTTTTATAGTTTATTCAAGTTGTTAACTTTTTGAAAAATATTAGCAAAGAATAAATTTGGGTATTTTACATCATAAATGTATAATCTATATAATATAAACCATGGGTACAGTATGAATTTGCATATTTCACAAATTTGGTACACCCCATCTCAAAAGATTAACTTTGCATTGTTTTTTCCTCTCTGTGTTGGTCGGAAAACGAAATATTTTGTAGCCCTTGCTGGCTTGCTGTTTGCTGCCAAACACACGGAAGCCCAGCATTTTATAGAGTTTTATAGTGGTAACCGTGGTAAACACCCCAAAAGGCCCAAAATGGCGTCCATGCGATTAACCAATGAAAACTGGGACACGCTTTGTAGCATCTCTGTATTTATACGAGAGAAATGCACAGAAAAAACCTATACCTCTGATGGGATGTTATCGGTTTTTTCTGTGCATTTCTCTCGAGAACTTCATAAAACCACATTGGCTACCCTTATTACCACTGTATTTATACAGATCTCTATAAGCCCCTACAATTGGCAAGGTCGATAACGTCGTAATAGGGTAATAGTAGGATACGTGATTATCTCCCTGTTTATTGACAGGGCCTTATTGCGATACTAGACAAATCTACTGCGGTTCATAAAAATACTCGGATATGAGTGTATTCCGACACAAAGCACCGCCATGTCCGTGTGCTCACAGAGTAGCCATTGCAGTCTAATTAGGGTCAGTCTCACCGCACCTTTATAGCTTATTCATATCTGACCTGGCACGACCTTTGAATAACGATAATGTTGTTGTGATCCTAGTATTACGCCTATGATCTAGCAATATATAGTAATTATCACGAGTCTGTTCAGGCGTCACGTGACAGGCTCCATGAATCTCGTGTTTGTAATGATTTCGCAGTAAATTCGAATAAAACAGAGGTAATCAAGTTTGGGAATTGCGGAATATTTAGGAATGACGATATATTAGTGTACAATGGTAATAATTTAACTTTTGTAGCCGAGTTCAAATATTTAGGAGTGCTATTCCAGACAAATTGTGGTTTCAGTGGTCACCTGAAAATCCAAAGGAGCAAAGGAATAGCGGCCTGTAGCGAAGTTGTTCACAAAATTCCGATCAAGAATTGCTATCCATAAAAAGATGATATCTCTCTGTGGTTTTACTCTAAGCCATTTATGGCATGCGTGCTATTGGAGCTACTGTTCGCCCAGAGGTCTTCGATTTCTTGAGTGATGTTCAAGGTTGTTTGGTGATGGCGTGGTTGAGGGTGACTAAATATGCGTCCACGAGTTGAGGGTGTAGGATGGAGGAAAGCCAGGAAATTATATGGAGAAGGCTAAATTAATAGAGATGTATCTGGAGGTGTGGTGAATGGACGTATTTCAGCGGCCACGGGAGCTGGACAGAGAGCTGGATCGTGGTTATCTAATGGATTTCAGGACTTAGGGTATAGTCATTATAAATGTTACAAAGCTAATCAGAATTGTTCTGTATGTAAATTCTGTTTGTCTACAGCGTTTTTTGTCCATACTATGAATTGTCCAAGGGCGAATGGACATTTTAGAGAAAAAAATCTGCGTAGTATACAAAAAGCTGAGGCTTAATGGACGGACAAAAGGGTATGAAATATTTTATCAGCTATGTAGCTGTATACAAGCCATAGATTTACTTCACACATAGTTCAATTTTGTGTCTTGTGTTATTTGCGCGTGTATTGTAAATTTGTATTCTCATATGAATGAAAATTTTAATTATTATTATTATTATTATTATTATTATTATTATTATTATTATCAGTGCAGTATCTTTAGGTAAAGCGTTCTCCCTCCTTACGTGGCTATACTTTGTTTACCTTGCTGCTCAATCGTCATTTTATTTTAACACACCCATCAATTTAACATACTTTTTACAGATTTGGCGGAGTGTGTGGCATGTGTAGGTTCTCTTCAGCTTATTATTAGACCAGTAGGCCTATATGTTGCTATGACGTCTGCAGCGCGTGGTCATGTGCTTCCGAAGCAGGACGGACAAAGTAGCCTGCGAGTAGGAACCATGGCAGATTTGGAATCATTCACCTGTAATATCGATTAGAAGCGTTTCAGTTATATTTCAAGTGGCCGCGCCATAAAAGAGGGATATACTTTTTAATGGCACAGACACATTCGTAATAGAGTCACACAGGACAGGATTATTATTAATATAGGAAACGCCGCAAAAATTAGCCAGTCAAATTTTAGTCCATCAGGCTTGTTACAGATACCTGTGTATATCGCCGACATGATATACGGACTTTAAATATAGGTGTGTTCCTAAAACGGTGTTAAATACTTAAATGCGCAAGGGCTTGCCCCTGTAGCTCATTTGGTAGAGCACCAGACCGATTATCCAGAGGTCGTGGATTCGTGTCTCATCAGAGGTATAGTTTTTTGGTGCATTTCTCTTCATTTATTCAGTGAACCACAACGCCTACGCTAATCAACATCACGTCCATAAACTTAATTATGTAGCTGTCAGGGGACACAATTTGCCGAATGTTTACCGTTGAACATCTTGGAATGGGATAGTCATTATGTCCACACGGAATTGGCTGACGTAGATTTCGCTGGATCGGACTTTTACTAACTAAAAGGAAATACAGAAAAAACCGTAAATACCCTGGACTCTTAGTTGGTATGCTTCTATTCGTGAATATTGCGTTGCCATCGTAAGTTTAACCGTAAAAGTGCGTTTCTATCGCCAGTATTGGAGGAAAAGATAGAAACCGAAACGTAAAAGTGCGTACACAGATTATGTCATCAATTTGCGTTCAACTGTTGACGACAATGAAATGAGAGCTAAAAATAGATGAATGTATATTAATATAATCCATGTTATCTGTCAAAATTTTATAGTTTGACCTAATAAAGAACAGTTGTAGATTGTGAAATCCTTGACCTCATGTAGTTACGAAAAATATATGTTTAAGGGGGGGGGGCGCTAAACAATTCGATACCCAAACACACCCAGCCAGCCACCTAGAGGCAGGATTAGATGATCTAGGCAGCTTCATCGTTTAGCGAGCATTCCCGAGATATTCTGTTGTGAATTTTATTGAAGTGAGGTGTATGTTTACATTTCAGATCCCTCATACATTATTGTCCAATAGGCCTGTGGTTAATTTAGCGATCGTTTTGGGTCTATAAGTCGCGGCTTTAAAGTTGAGTACCAATACTATATTATCACATATCACGTTCTGTTCTGTTCCACGAACAGACGGCTCCAGGACTTGCTCCGGCTCGATCTGAAAATTCCGCAAACTGTTAACTATGTTCCCCTCGGCGAATGTAACCTTCAAACGGAAAACTTATCTTAAGTGACTCGAGTCGAGAGGAAAAAATCCGCTTCACACCGTCACCAACTTTATCAACGTAATACAACAGAGTCACAGGTCGTTGGATTATGGTATTCTAATTTTGCTAAATCGATGTAGAACGAATACCGATGCGTTTTTGTACGGGATATGTAACAAACACTGCCCTTTGTAGGTGGCTGAAAATCTATAAATTTTGTTTAAAAATCCACGACTTTTTAATAAGGTTAATCGATGGAAATATAATATATATTAACTCGCCGAAAAAAAAACATATGAACGATTAGCTGCTCATCGACCGTTGTTTTATCGTATCACGCAGCATCTACACTACCCGCAAGCTAAGAACCTGTTGACGTAAAATATCGAACCGCGGCCAGTATTAATATTATTAGGTTAGATGTAGATTTTAGAAAAACATGCCTGTGTAATAGTCGTTTAGTAATAAAATACTTACCATAGTTGATTCCAGCTGCTTTGTTCTCTAGGTGGTCGAACACAACTTACACCAGGGATCGTTCCCCGCGCCCTTACCAATACCTCTGATGGGACTCGGAACACACGGTCTCCCGTTAATTTATAGTGATCGATCGCGCGGCATACAGACTGAACATCCATATTACTGTGTTCTTAAAACGGTGTGATATACCTACCTAAATGCGCCGGGAAAGCTGGTAAAGCACCAGACCGGTTATCAGGAGGTCGTGGGTTCGAATCCCCACAGAGGTACAGGTTTTTGAGTACATTTCTCATCAGTTGTTCAGAGAACCGTAATGGCTACTCCACTTTATCACTATAAGTGAAAATTTTTTTAGATAAATACAAAGACATCAAAGCCATCTTTAAGTACTGTTTAATATCTCTTAATGTGTCGAAAATAGCGCTTCCTTCATGATTTTTATAAATATTACGACACCCATACGTACTCACCCGCAGAGCTTGGCACTGCGCACAGAACAAATAATGGCAGTTTGCGAATTGCAGGATTTTATTTTCATGTCGCCGAAAATATAAAGTCGTTCGATTACATAGTTAAAATCCATGCGATTGCAGTTTTGTATCAACGTTGTATTTTGCGTGAATATATTATAATCGAATGTAGAAGCTTCAAAGCGCACGAAATACAAAATGGCGGCTGCTCTTCTGACATTTTCGCGGAATACGATTAAGGCATGGAGCCTTATTTTTTCTGATATTCTTCTATTGTTCGAAGGAAGCGAAACTTGAACGAACGTTATTAGCTTTTCGTTTGATTAGTGATTAGTTTATTTAGTGATTCCCTAGGTACATTACTCAGAAAAAACACTCAACACGAGGTTAAGATCATGAAAAGATTAATTTTTCATATTACACGTATAGTGTTTTGAAACGCTTGAGTCTTGTGCCCAAAATTCGCAAAAATTATTTTTTTGGCGCCATTTTTAAAATTTTTGGTTTTTGGCAAAAAAAAGACAATAGCGCGAACCCTTTTAGAATCATTCGTAGCATCTCTTTAGATAACGACGGCGATAACAGGAGCGCAGTAGACAGCGTGGTCCTTTCACCATTCACTAATTATACAGTCGATCGTATCGCCATATCTCGACGGCCGTTGGACCCAGTGTCGCTATCTCATCTCACTAATGGCGTCGCATTGTAACCACTCTGACGCCGTTGACGTATACACGTTCGCGGTCTCAAACCACAACATCGTCATTTCATTGTACAATATCATTAATTTACCTACATTTTTGGTGCAGTGCCTGTTCACGAATTGTTTAGGTACATTTTGAACATTACAAGATAGCGTTGTATAGCGCCCGTAGAATTATACGTGTCTGTCGCGTATACATCGGTGTGTTTTTCGTGTCATCATACGCAGTAATAAAGGATGATTCCTCTATCTGGATTGTGATGGTAGTATCGTGGCAGTAGTTAGTATCATGGCAGTAGTTAGTATCGTGACAGTAGTTAGTATCGTGACAGTAGTTAGTATCGTGACAGTAGTTAGTATCGTGACCGTAATTAGTATCGTGTCTGCACTTAGTATGGTAGTCGGGTTAGAATCGAATTATGTTAGGAACAGCTATAACGGCTGTAGTTCGTATCGTGGCTGCTGTTAGTATCGTGGTCGCACTTGGTATAGTGGTCGGGGTTAGTGTGTGGCCGCTGTTAGTATCGTGGCCGTGGTTGGTTAGCGGCCGTAGTTTATATCGGAGCTGCTGTTAATATCATGACCGCAGTTATTATATGGTCGCGGTTATAGCGGCCGTTGTTTGTATCGTACTCGATGTATGGTATCTATTAATGCTACATTTTCCAGCTATATCCTAACCAGTACCAATCTTATCCGAAGTTATTGATAAAATGCAATGTAATAAATTTGTAACAAGCAACGACATTTGGATATTAGCCAGGTACATTTTCGTTCGCTTCAATCGATCGTCGTTTTTTTGGTTTCAGATGACGGTGTAAGAGCGGGTCTATCATAGAACCATCGTCAAAGCTGAATTCACGATGAATCTTCCATCACGACGCCAGTTATTTGTGATATCGTGTGCCGTGGTCGTCTGCGTGACGTACATCGTGGTACGCGTCGGTTTTCCCAACGACACGCTCCAGTACGTCGCGGTCGCCGATAGATCGCATTTTCTGGTTGACTCCCCGGGCTGCAAAATCCCCAACATTGACCCATTCGATCCATCGATAGTTACACTGATAAAAAAAGGTAAACCGCTATATTGCGGCGACATAATGGGTTTGACGTACCAAATTGGAAATGTCGTCTATGTTAACAAGACAGTCGTTGCAGCCAAGTATAAAAATACGTTCAAGCATTGCGAATCGGACCAAGTTGTTCGTATCATAACAAATTCCGACAATCGATATAAATTCGTGCCCAACGAGGGGAAATTCAACGTAAGCTTGAACCTTAAGAATGAATTCACTCGCATTCGCTGTTACAATAAAACGTCTCATGTAATTCACTATAATTTTTACGCTATCAATATTGCGAAACCGGAAGCGGAGAAGCGATACAGAGATGCCTTCCCAAAACACATGAAGGATCATTCCGTGAAACACGCATTTAACCTTTTACTCATGGGCATCGACAGCGTGTCGCGTCTAAATTTCATACGACATTTGCACAAAACGCGCAACTACCTCATCAACAAAATGGGAGCTTTGGATATTACTGGGTACAACAAGGTGGCCGATAACACCTTTGTGAACTTAGTCCCGTTTCTTGCTGGTAAGTATGTTCCTGAACTCCCTTATAATATAAAACGCGACAAGAATAAACCGTTCGACGAGTACGACTTAATATTCAAACGGTTTAGGGCGTCGGGATACAGGAATCTTTACATCGAAGATGACCCTTACATCGCTACGTTTAATTATATCAAAGAAGGCTTCTATAAACCACCCGCCGATGATTATCCCCGACCGATGACGGTTGCTATGGAGAACGAGAAGACCCTGTGGAAGAGAGACCACTGTGTACATGATCGCGGTGAACACGATATCTATACGGATTATATCTATCGTTTCATTAAAGCCAACACCGTCGCCAAGCGGCCTTATTTTTCCTACTCATTTCTGACACGTATTACTCATTATTGGATGAACAAAGCAGCTTTAGCCGACGACCATCATTTGAAATTTTTAAAACGAGTTCACAAACAACAGTTGCTCAATAACACGATTATGTTGTACTTTAGCGACCACGGGATGCGCTATGGGAGCATACGCGATACATACGTGGGTAAGATGTCGGCGCGCTTACCGGCATTGTACGTCTACCTTCCGCCATTGTTCAGACGCGAGTACCCCGAGCTGTACAAAAACGTCGTCACCAACGCCCACAGACTGACGACTCCCTTTGATATTTACGAAACCTTACGCGATATTCTGTATTTTAATGACTCAGTCGGGCGTCCGGCCAACCTCACCTCGCGGGGCATCAGTCTCTTCAGCGAGATCCCCGCCGCGCGCACGTGTCATCACGCCCGTATAGAACCGCATTGGTGCGCGTGCGCCGAAACGGAATCAATTTCCGTTAACAACAGCCTCGTTGTGAAATCAGCTTCATTTTTAGTCCAGCATTTTAACTCGCTTCTCAATGACAGTACGAGAGTATGCGAGCGACTCACTCTCGACCGCATAACGGCGGCTTCTAAAATAGTTCCCGATGCTAAGATGTTACAATATGAAAAGAAAGTCGAAAACGTAGCGAAATTCAACAAGAAAATTTCACTATCTGTGTTTTATCAGATTTCGATAATGACCTCGCCCGGTGGTGGGAAATTCGAAGCTACCGTTAAACATTCACTGTCCGGAAACAAGATGGAAATGGCGGGTGACGTCAGCCGCACGAATATATACGGAAAGACGTCATGGTGTGTAAGCGATTCTCATCTGAAATATTTTTGTTACTGTAAGAAGCAAAAGAAATAATTTGAATTCAATCGTTATGAAATAAATTATTCATCCCTAACAGACGCCTTCCAAATCTTCAATTCTCGATTACTGAAGGCGCTATTCCTACCAGATGTTAATTTTTATTTTGTTTTTAATTCCTATAATGAAAAATGTGATTTCCAGGAGTGTTTTCGAGATCAACTTACTTCGGTTATAAATAATCGTTGTGTTATTACCTTCCATAAGATCTCCGGTGTGGGAGATGGCATGTAAAAACTGTTTAGTAAACTTAATGTGGGTTCGACAATGTTACGTACGGACGTAGATGCAAGCACGCGTGTGCACTATTTTAAATAACTACCGGTGAAGAACTTAAGACGACCTGTCAAAACGTCATCTATACGAAATGTCAGGGGCGCCAATATCTTAAGGTTTTTTAAACACAGATACAAGAGGTTGCGCGAGTGCATTTGACATTAGCATACCCAAAACAAAACGTTACACACATCTGCCAAATCATCGTTCATCTTATCCAGTAGAAAGTTGGGCTCGTTGGGCGTCAAATGCTCGGTACCAAAACAAAGAACGAGGTGTATGAATTCACAAGACGTACCTTCCATACCGACACGATTTTTAATCTAAAAAATTCTGCTTCCGCAAAAAGCAAAATTCATCATATAGAATGAATCGTTATTTAATAAAGCATCCATTCATAATCCACACTTTCCGAATCAATTCTCGCGTACTAGCGCCACCAATGATAAACAAATCACGTGTTACAAATACCTGCAACGATGTCATGATGCATAATACATTCGTAGATTAGCTGTATAATCACTTAAAAATTAAAATTTACCATACATGGTGGGACGTGATCGTCCTTTTTGCAAACGATGTCTAAGAAAATCCATTCCTTACGTTATGTACGATACTTCAGAAACGCTTCCTTCTCTTCCTACGTTCACCTCTAAATACAAAACATCGTTGTTTTATAACAATAAATGTGGTAAACGAAATGTATGTGCTGGCTTTTGTTATATTTCTATATTATAGTTAAGGTTATCATCATCTGACCAAGGGGAAGTAACTTCTGGCGACATGTGTATTTTTTCTATCTCAAAATGTAACGAGTATGCATGATATGGGTATCATTGGACAGTCTATTTCTCTTTAAATAAGCTATGAAAAATTAAAACCAATCAAAATTTGTCAGAGATATGGATTTTTTCCCAAGACCGGTCAAAATGCCATCGCGACCAATTATTATGTTTCTTGGAGATAAATTGAAACAAAAATTACGTAGGCTCTTTTGTGTCACTGACACGCTTAAGTGACGGCTTAAGGCCCCACTCCGTCTACGTGGTCTCCCCACGCACAAGTGGGCCCTCCTCGCCATATCACCTACGGCCCTGCGAATGACGCCAGTATCAAGCTCTCGACTTCAGCAGTTATTCGGTCTCTCAGTGTTTCCGAGTCAGCTGGGGGAGTCGTGTAGACCATGGACTTCAGGAATCCCCAGATGTAAAAGTTACAAGTGGTGAGGTGGTCGGTGCACGTCATGGTTCAGAGCGATCACCAAAGAATTGGTGCACACTTGAGCGGTTTATCAACTGGTGGATTTTGTAACTCGGCAACCACTACTAGTAGTGGGCCTTTTTACGCAGATTACTACCAGTTGGCTGATAAGCACTGACGTCTACCCGCAGTAAGTGTCATTTTGTTCCCTTAGCAGATGTTCTCGCTTTTTATTATTGTTCTCATCTTCAAATGATTGACACACGCCCATGTGTCCATACCGCGCGTTTTTTAGTAAGTCTACAAACCCAAGGGAGCAAGATTATCTTTGCTTGTAAAGTCAATGGACTCTGCCAACTCGATAACCTACCTGCCGACTGACCTAGGTGGTCTAACCAGATACAGTGGGATTGATGTAAGCAAATTCAGAGTAGTTGTGTGTAGGTAACTATACTAATATATACGATAACTAACCTAATCACCAATCCTCTGATGTGACCGCTATCCAGCTGTCCTCATATGGGAACGCGTTCGAGCCCGTTGATCTTTATTTCAGCCATCTTACAAATTGGCGATAATGTCATGGTTTGTCGATCGTCGATAGCTAACATATCCTTTGGTGTGACAGGATCCCACTGGCTGCATCCGCCAGCCTCCCCTTGCCTTATTTCATCACTTATTCCATCTCCCTTTACTTGCATTTTCCAATGAAAGAGCGGGATTCTGCTCGGGGAACATAATCCGATACGCCCTACACGCGTATAGACGGTGTTATCGGGCTGCTAACTAGATAGGAACCCACCTTGATGGTCTATGAAGTAGTGGCATACCAAAAAACCCTGTCACACAGAAATCTACAGTGGGTAGATACAGGCCACTCTGTGTGCAGCCAAGACGAATTTTTTAATATAAAATTTACAACAGCAAAGAAAAAAGTTTTCGCATTTCCGCACACTCTGTGAAGTGGTTGATAACGCAATTAAAAGCAACCATAAATATTAA